>CM060693.1:54795929-55098429 GCA_030686995.1 Artemisia argyi | reverse complement strand
AACTCATGAGGGATAAGAAGCACATATGGATGATGAAGAATTACAATTAGGGCTGGCAATTTTGACACGAAACCTGTTAACACGACATGACCTGTTCTTAACAGGTTTCGTGTTTGACCTTAACATGTTTCGTGTCTTAACAGGTCAGACCTGTTAAGACCTGTTACAATGTAAAGGAGTCTTGGGAAATGGTGGGATCATCACATCGATGCAAGGTACACTTATTCTGTATGGATAATAACTTTACATTTGAGAAATCATTGCGTTATTTTGGTGAAGGGAGAATTTTGAGAAATCAGCCCCAGAGTATATTATCGCCCCTATATTCGTGAGTCTGGTGCGTCCCATGCTCAGGGAGCAATGCGAATGGTAATTAAGCTGATTTTAATTCGATATTACCTATATATAACTATAGCACGTGCACCGGCCAAATATTTTATTAGAAATTTATGGGCCTAACAGTTGGGCTTTTGTTGCTCCAGCCCCATGCCTACAACAGGCCTAGAGGTGCAAGTTCGTAACCGTTTTTTTTTTAACCGGTGGTTTAACCGGAATCGGTTTTTTAAAAAACCGGTTATATTAAAACCGGTCTAGTTTTTTTTAACCGAACCGGTTAGACCAGTTATGGGTTTTTAGGGCCGACCGGTTTTTTACCGGTTTTACCCGGTTTTATTTATATATTTATTATTTTTTTAAAATATATACGCGTGGCCCGTTTAAAAAAAATTGCCGTTTTAAAATTTAACCGGTTTTACCCGGTTTTTTTTATAAAATTATAGCCGTTTTTAATTTAAAAAAAAGAAAAAAAAAATAGCCGTTACCCGTTTTTAACCGGTTTTTTCCGGTTTTTTTTTTAAGTTTACCGAGGCCAAACGGCTATATGCCATATGACCCTTTTTTTTTAATTTTTTGAGGGTTTTTTGGGAGTTTTAAGACACTATAAATAGAGGTAATGAGTTGGGGTTGAAAACACATAAAAAACAATCTAATTTCTTTCTCTAATCTCTCAAAAACGCTCTAAAATCGCTAATTCGCTATAATGGAAAACTCACAATCACAACAAGCTTCCACTACTCCCTCCGTTGCTACTAGCAATGCCCGAAAACAACATTACACAAATGATGATGTTGATAAAGTTAGACCAACTACCCGAAAAGGTGATGTGTGGTCTAATTTTGATTTGTGTGATATGAAAGATGGTAATCAAAGGGCGCGTTGCAAGAAATGTGGGAATTTTTATAGCGCCGGGTCTAACACTACACTTAGGAATCATTTGGGTAGTTGTAAGGCGGTTTGAAATGATATGTCGCAAGGTACTATTGGTGCGGATGGTCAAGTTTTTATATATGATGCGGATGCGCTTCGACTTGATTTTACGAAGTTTGTCATTCAACAAGGGCTTCCATTCAACCACTTCGACAACGTCAAGCTTACGGAGATCATCAAAACGAGGCTACAACCGCGGTATCAACATGTAAGTCATACTACTCTTATAAGTGATGCTTTTAAATTATGGAAAACGGCTAAAAAATATATTATTGAAGGTTTTCGTGAATATAAATATAGTGTTTCTATAACTACGGATACTTGGACCGCACCACAATGTACGGAAAATTCTTTTCTCGCCGTTACGGCTCATTGGTTTAATCCCGAATCTTGGTTATTAATGAAACGGACAATTGCTTTTAAAAAATTTTGCTATCCTCATACGGGATGTAATTTAAGAAAAAATTTGCATGACACTTTAATTGAATATAATTAAGATGATAAAGTTTTTACGATTTCACTAGATAATGCATCAAATAATACTAGAGCTATGGACTTGTTAAAATTACGTGTAAAACCTATTTTAGATGGTGCTTTTTTTCATTCCCGTTGTGTTGCTCATGTTATAAATTTATCCATACAAGCGGCATTAAAAATATGTGATAGTTTATATACGAAATTTAGGGGTTTATTAATAACGGTATATAAATCGAGCAACGAACGACAAATGAACTATAGACGTTTTCGTGCTCTTTGTAATGAAGAACCCCTAGGACCTTGCCTTGATAATAATACTAGGTGGAATTCTACTTGCATGATGTTTGAAAATATATTACGACAATATGCGACTTTACAAGCTTTTAATCAAAGACTTATTAATAAAAATAGGTCCAACATAATACTAAACGACCAAGATTGGGATCGACTAAATGAATTAACTATGTTTTTACAAGTTTTTAAAGAGGCAAAAACTATATTATCGGGTGTTTATTACCCAACTAGCCCATTAGTTTTAAAACAAATTTATGCTATGACGGAAAAATTATATGAATTAAAAACCTCACCTTCACGAATGTTTAGAAAAATGGTTAAAATTATAAAAAAGACATTTATAAAATATTTTGCTAGTTTACCTTTGCTTTTACTTGTTCCGCCGCACTTAATCCATGTTTAAATGTTGGAGGTGTAGAACTTTTAATGACAAAAATAATGGAAAATTTAGACTTATCTTTTGGGGTAGACGGTGATGAAATGGGCTATATAGAATCTCAAATTTTTAAATTTAACGATAATTTTCAAAAATTGTTTGGCATTTATCCAACAAAATATGGTCACCAACAAAACCCAATTGTTGACCAAATGCGGGCCGGATCGTCCCGAATGACAAGAGACATTAATATAAACCTTTATAATTCTTTATTTGAAGACGCTACAAAGCGTCAACGATCATCGGCCCCAACAAGCGAATTGGGACAATATATGGCTACAAACTTTTTAAGAACTTTAAGTCCCGATGAGTTTGCAAACTTTGACATTTTGGCTTGGTGGAAAGAAAGGGAAATCCAATATCCAGTTTTATCCGCTATGGCTCGTGACTTATTAGCGGTCCAAGCTTCGGCGGTAGCTTCCGAATCGGCCTTTTCGGTTAGTGGTCGAATTATATCGGAAAGAAGGACAAGACTAACACTGGAATCCGTGGAAGTATGTGTATGTTTGAAAGATTATTTGGACGGAGTAGATAGGATACAACATGAATCATTGTTGGAATGTCCAATATTAGATAAAGATGTTGGGGTAGGGATCCAATAAGAAGAATAATTAAAATGAGAAGGGTAAGAAGTATTTCTAGCCACACATTTTTATATGGGAGGGAAAATTTGAATGAAGATGCATCCATTTTTGTAGGTGCATCTAGAATGTGTGGTTGTGGTTACTTCTTATCCTTCCTATTTTAATTATTTTTCCTATTTGATCCTAACTCAAAGATGTTGAAGAAGGTATAATAAGAGAAGAAGAAGAAGCGGGGATATCACCTTCGAATACCGAAGGCGAATTAGATGAAGGTGAGTTTGAAGAATTTGAAGTTGAAGATTTAGATGTACAAGATTTTTTGGAAGAAAATGATCTTGATGACGACTTGAGTGACTAGTTGAGTATAACGGGTGATGGCAATGCCGAAGCTCGATATACTTGATTACACTAATATGTTTTCGGGTGATGGCCATGCCGAAGCTCGAAAAATGTATTAGTATTTATATGTTTTTATGATTGTATTGTTTAAATAAAAGTTATGATTGTATTTTTTTAGTTGTATAATTGTATTGTTTAAATAAAAGTTATGAGTATATTGTTTAATTATATGTTTGATAATTAACAAGTTATAACCGAAAGAAAAGGAAAAAAAAAAAAAAAAAAAAAAACGTTCGAAGTTTTTAGTTAAATTTCGAAAAAAACGAACCGGTAAATAACCGATAAAAAATCCGAATCCGAATATTTTTAACCGAAAAAAACGAACCGGTAAAAACCGAAAAAAACCGATTCCGAAAATTTATAACTGAAAAAAACTGATTCCGAACATTTATAACCGAAGAAAACCGATTCCAAAAAACTGAAACCGAACCGAAACTGGTTATTAGAGAAACTGGTTTTTTTTAAACAGAAAAAAACCGATTTTTTTGCACCTCTAAACATGCCTGGTACAACACATACAAACTGAAAACCATGCTACTACAAACATGTGAACCATTTCCTGAACAAATATAACATTTTGACGACGAAATGCACAACTATTAATCATAGACAAAAATTTAAATGATGCGAAAGCACCAAATTACATTTTACCATTGCTATTCTAAACAACAAACACAGAAGTATAGAATTTAAAATATCCATTCGTTAAACATAATCATTGCAATTACAGCGTTTCAAGTAGTCAACAAATAAACATTACAAATGCTCATTTCTATACACTAATAAAATTTTTATAACAAATCTAAATAAATAACAAAATAAAAAAAAAAAAAAATATCAACCACAACAAAAACCTAAAATAACGACGAAAACAGAATACCCTTTTTTTATCACAGTTGCAATACCACACAAATGACACACAAAAAAATAAATAATAAAATAAATAAAAAGTCCCAAAAAGCCCTGCCGCAATGCGGCGGGTACCATATCCCTTGTTAGTACATGATTTTGTATCAGCTAAGGACCCTTTTTTTTTCTTTCTTTCTTTTAAGTCACCTAATAAAAGTTGAGCGAATTTTTTTGCATTACTAACTTTTATAGAAATTGGAAATTTTGTTTCAAGCCGCTAATAAAGCTAAATGATTGAATATGATCTTGTGTTAAAAGAAAATTTGAATATGATCCTAAAATTTGACATTTTACTGAGGAACTTCTTATGTGAGTTGTTATACTACACATGGTAGCTAAAAATTGTGACATACCATTCTCGCCATTTTTTTTTAGGAAAATCATTTTTTTCTAGTTTAAACATTCACTTAAAATGTAAAAACTAAAAAGTGCTTGATATATATTTTGAGATATTTCTAGAAAACTAGTGTATGGATATGTTAAGTAATTTTTTCTTTAATACAACAATGGGCAACTTGTATACAACTTATTTTTAACTTTAATGGTCTAGGCCCGTAAAAAGCACCAACTTTATGTGAAATGTACGTAACATATTTTTAAACTTTATTGTCTATGGCCTACAAAAACAAACGCAAACATAACTTAGATCGCAACATAATCATGTTTCATTGTTTTGTTGAGTGTCGCAAAAAATAAATAAATAAATAAATAAAAATAAAAAACTACAAAGCCGATTAATCGTCGTCTAAACGTTACTAGGCCATAAACCTTTCTGATATGTGTAAGTCGGTCAAACAAATCGGTCAACTGTGGTCAACGACTGTCAAACTTTCAGGAAACTTGCAAATCTTGCTGGAAATACCCAAAACTTGTCGTAAACTAGTTTTAATGACTTATAGTCGCTGTTTATATCTATTACAAGATATTTTTTAAAAAGGAAAAACCCACCACTTCACTTTCACTTAGGCCCAGACCTGTCGGGCTCCTTCCCCTCAAAAAAAAACTGTACGTGAGAGTTTCCCTTCATACGGCTCGAATCATTCTCAGATGCTCCGAGTGGCATCCTTTCCTTGTTTGTTGGGTTGGTTCACGCTCGCGCAAACAAGCACCATCAAAGACGGAACTTGAACCATTTTGTTGAAGGGGCCGAAATGTTCATGATCAATTTTTAAGAAGGTCAAACTACTAAAACAAAAGTTTAGCACTAACTTATTAAACAAAATACATTAAGGACAAAAATTTTGGAGGGACCATAACCCTTTTAGCCTTCAATAAGGTCCGTCTATGAGCACAGTTGGCCTTATTTCTATTTTTTGATCAATTCGATTGAAGTCCTTCTTGATCGATGGTCCCCATTATAATTCGTGCTAATTAGCAGCCGGAAATACCCAAAACTCGGTGGATATACCCAAAACTTGCCAAAAAAGTCAACCAGATTAATCACCGATTGATCTCGCCTCAACCGATTACAAGCTACAAATGGTCTACTGCCGAACTGCCGAACTAACGATTTACAATTTTTGCAACTTGGTTTTGTTGTTCCACATGGTTACTCGCTATTAGTAGTCTTCCCAAACTCAAATGACTTCATAAATTGATATGCACTTAACAATCTTTTTGGTCTTTATATTATGTTTTTGTCGTGTAGATGTCAACTCCATATTCTAGACTGGCATCGGACTCTAGAAACGAGTCATATTGCCTTTCATAATGCAGTTGTTTCAGAAAAAGGTTCTCAAGGTTGTATACTTGTGCCTAACGCAATGATTCATTAAGCTGTATAAAAGTACAGGTTGCTAAGCCTCCTTTCGGAGTCCCTGGGCAGGCTATTAATGTGAAACAGTAAATCAATTTTTAAACAAGGAAACAATCGAAACGACTCAATAGCAAACTTCGTATGCAGGTTTTTATAACAAGTTTCAACTTTGATTCAACACACCCATTAGTTAGAGAGTTGTCTGGATGATTGAATATTGATCATAACCTTCCTTAAAAGGTCTACCAAAAGTCTTGCACCGCCATGATTCTCTAAGCGCAGAAAAAATGACATTTACCTTATTCGAAAAACTACTAATCATGGACTCAAAACTCAGTAATTACTTCCTGGAATACACAAAAAAGAAAACCATAAGATATCCATCCTAATTTATCCATTTCATTTCTTTTTGCCTTTGCTCTTGTTACTCTTTTTCCCCTTGCTCCCTTTCTTCTTGTTACCATCTTGACTATTATCAAAACCGCTTTGATTTTCAAACACCTCTAAAGCCTCATCACCTGTTTGTTTAACCTTTAACGCCTGACTCGTGACATAACGCTTTACGAATCTCTCTATCTTTGGCCTATCACTTACCAGCCTCTCCAAAGCAAGTCTAACATCCTTCACTAAAACAACTAATTTCGTTGCCCTCTGCCGACTGGAAAAGATCCAAACCACCAAGAAATGTTAGTACAGATAACTTAGTCTAAAAGATGAAACCACTTCAAATTTTACAACAGTGCAAGTCTAACCTTTTGTCAAATGCAAAAGAAAGCAAATCAAAATCAGCATATGCATACTGTACAACTCTTGCACCTATTCCGGAAAACTTTTGATCCACAAGGATAGTAGCTAATGTGCCAATATTTTTCTCAAGTTCCTCCTGGCAAGAAACCAGATAATTAGAAAGCCATATAAAACTTACACTTGCTGATCATTGATTACAAACTCAATTATATATATATTACCTTGACCTTAGCTGGAGGGGATAGCGTGTTCACTTCCACTCCCTTGTTCTCATTCAAAACCTCAAATATGTCTTCCAAAACTTTCCAATTTATTTGCAGTTCCATACAATTCATATTCATGTTTGCATCTGGTAATGTGTTGGACGTCGATACCTCAGGAGTTGTCCCAGCATCAACATTATCTCCTTGGAAGTCACTACCACTGTGTGTATTTTTCCTTGGAAGCAATGCACTCATTATCTCCTGTTTTGGTTTCTTAAGGTCAACAAATATAGCACTAGGAGCATGGATTTTAGGACTCGCGTCTCCCGAATACACAATCACCAGAGGATCCTCTATGCTTGCAAACGCTTCTGCAACCAGTTCTGGATTCAAGTTTAAGTCGTTACCTGATCTTCTCCTTAGTAAATTAAACACAAACTTCTTTGGAAGCAAATAACCAATACTCCCAGTTAGCAAAAGAATCAATACTCCAGAACAACCTAATACTTGCAGACTAATCAAAGATAACATCATTACCAGCCTCAACGCTAGTAGTGGAAGGTAATACGAGACGTTAATCTTTGATGTTTGAATCCAGGGTTCAGTCTTATCTAGATTGAAGAGCATATCTTCGATTCTGTCAACAAAATGCAGTAACTCTTTAGGCTCTGTATATATCTGTTGAAGTGCCGGGAAGGTTGTATCAGTAGAGGGAAGATATGTAAACCATTCAACAAACGAAGCTTTTGTAGTGAATAGGATTCCTGAAGTGGAAGATGACATGAAAAGAAGACGATCCAATAGATGCACATAACTGTGAGTTGATATGCACCCAGGACACTTCCACTCAGTAAAAAAAGTATGTTCCAAAGCATCCGTGAGTGGTGCAGCAATTGAATCTGTATATCTCAATTTTTTCACAACTGACTTCCATTTGGGTTTCCAATGAAGCCCTGTAACAGACTTTCTCTTAAGCCCTGTTCTGGAACCAAGAAATATCATCATTACCCTCCCAATTGTCCTATAGGTGAGATCACCCTCGATGTCAACATTCTGAAGAATAATCTCGTCAAGCAAGCTGACTGAAAGATCAGTCTCCCTTAAGGAAACCAAGTCCTCAGATACTGCTTTCCGCCAATCCAATGGAAACACAAAATCAAAGTAATTTAAAGAAATATCAAGGAAAATCTGCAGCTTCTTTTTATAAGGATCTGTGAGATTATGACACTGAAAGTCTAAAAGAAACTTGGAGACCTCAAAAATGTGAAGGAGAGATGTGCTTTGGTGAAATTCAGAACCATTTGACTTTGACTTACGAAGGGCGTCAAGAGTTTCAAGTACTTTTATACCCACAGAAAGTAATTCGGACTGCCAATAAGACCGAATAACAAACACCAACTCCCTGCCATCAAAAATCATACCTTTCTCGTCCTTATGAAAACCCTTGTTACCAATGTTTTTTATCCACTGAGCATCCTTGTTGAGTGACAAGTACACCATGTTTCCTTTTACATACTGTTTCCTCACCCCAAAATAATACAAACAAAAATCAGCATGACCGGACTGGTTAACTGACTCTCCATTTTCGAGACTTTTAATGCTTACAAAGATATCCATGATATGCTTCTTCCACAGGTTCCAATAAAAAACAAGAGTTCTAACGGAAACTCGGTTCTGAAACATCTTGTCTTTACAGTACTTATACATATCAAGCGGTAAATTATCCTCCCAATCATACTTTGAGGAATTCAAATGAAGATGTTTATCCAAGATTTTCCTAATCGACAAGATTTCTCCCCTTAGACTAGCGTTGTCTTGAGAAATGCACAAATCTTTCTTTAGCTCATGCAAGCTGTTGTGCTGATAAGAGAGTATTTTAAGCTCACTGCAAACAAAATCATACATAATGTCCGAGTCCATTTTGGCAAGCAACCTTACTTTATTACAAATTTCTTCCTTCTGAGCAAACTGCTTCAATGGCCAACCTTTGTTTCCGTTTCCCCATAACGAGCTGAAAAAGACATACCAAACTAACAAAAGAGCAGCCTCATTCAAATGTCCAGTCTTCTCCAAAAGCTCAGCCTCTTTTAGAAGATCGCCCAATGATCTCGCCAACTCAGCAGCTTCAAGCAAATGGCCCAATTCTTCTTCCAACAACAAAAGGTCATCGAGGCAGCCTAACGACCTCAAGAATATACGCTTAGATTCCATAGAACAAAAAGCTCTGACAAATTTCATCATGGATTTAGAATCTTTATGTTGGTGGTAATCAAGAGCACAACTCTCCAAAAATTCTTGCTTAACTTCTTCTAATTCTTTATTTTTATTATTCACATGTTCTTCCCAGTATTTTATGAATTGAATGCCTAGATCAAAAAGTTTCCCTTTTTTGCAAACTGATAGACAATTGGAGAACTGATATCCTTCAGCATAGGCTTCTGCGGCTTCACTATAACACCCAGCTAGAGTGAAACACTCTGCGGCTGCATCAAACTTTCCACACTTTTGCATATAGATTTTTCCTGCAAAAACCAAAGAGAGCAAATTAGAGGTGGCAAGATGGGTGAGTTGTGTGTTTGGGTGACATTCAGAAATGGGCTCGGGTTAAATAGGTCATTTTAGTAAGTTTACAATCCATATGTTGATTAAACTAGTGCAAGTAATTAACCATTAGACAGTTTTGTGTCAGGTATAACCTGCTGCATATTTTACTTGCTGTGGTTCTTTTGTTTCTAAAGTCAAGTGTGGGCCAAGATGTTTGCTTAGTGTTTTGGTTTGCAAATTTGTGTCAGGTATTTGATGCATAATGGTGTTGGTTCATGCTTGTGTCATATAGCTCTTTTGTCCTTGCTATTAGGTTCATAAAGGCTTGTTTGGTTTTGGTTGTTTTGGTTGTTACTTGTTTCTTTTGGGATCTATCCCCCTTAATTGTCTTGTTAAGGTGGTGGGTTGCCTTTTCTTTGTATCTTGTTCCTTGTTTTGGTTCTTTAATACATGTTGCCTTTCAAAAAAAAAAAAATTAACCATTAGACAGGCATTTATGATTAAAAAAGGAAGTTACCAGCTCTTTCATACTCCTCCAAATCACAATAACATGATGCAGCAGACTCAAATTTCCCAATAAACTCGAACATTCCCGCTGCTTCTTCAAGATAACCTAAATAAGAGTCAGGATTTGTTTCCCGCATTTGATCAGCAGATGCTCTCAGACCAGAAGCCTTGGCCAATTTCTCCCACATTGTGTCTCCAGCCCTTTCAAAACAGAATGTTGCCATCGCAAAACTATTCTCATAGAAAAGCTGCGGACCATATAAAAATATGAAAGATGTCCTACAAGTAAACATAGAATAACTAAGGCAGTAATTGGGTAAAAGTTAACCTTTTTTCCACGTTCTCGCCACTCCTGAGGGCTACTTTCGACCCGCATAGCCTGTGCCACTGAGTCATCCAATTTCCTTACTTGAGCAAGTCCCCTCACTTTCCAGTAGTCAAACATTGGCTTGGAGAGCTCCTCTTTGCTCTCACAAATCCATAGCCTTTGCCTTGTTCGAGTTATGGCCACATACAATTGTTTCAGTTCAGAACACAAGAGGCTATGTCTTGCTTCACTGAATACCGGGAAAGATTGAGGAAGTTTTTCGTCAAGCCAATTATGTTTTTCCATGAATCCGTATATAACTCTCCACCGGTCTTTTAAAGGCGATGTCCCAAAAAAGTTGTACAGCATTACATCCTAAATAATTATGGCAATCAAATATAAAAAACGTCATTCGCAATTCGAGATCACTAAAAATGATATCTTCGAGACAAAAGGATAAGAAACTGACCTGAAACTCAAGACCCTTACATTCCAATATAGTGAGAACAAGAGCTTTCTTTCCAACGTATTGAAAAATTTCATTTCTTGTAAGATCATCACGTACCAATATGACTTGTTCAGCACCAAACCCCACAATTTCTCCACCACTTCTACTACCACCAAAGATTGTCACAATTGCATTTTCATCATTACAAGTCTCCAATAAAACAGAAGCTTCACCAGAAACAAGACTAGTTTCAGGCTCTAAATTGTCAATCGAGTGAACAAAATAACAGTATAAAATGTCAATGACACTCTGAGCTAAATTGAGCACGCCAGCATGAGTTCGAAAGTTCTGTTTTAATTGAAAAATCTCGGATAGACGACCTTTTTCTTGTATTCCAGATGTTTTGGTGCTTAAGATCTCTTTAAAGAAAAGAGATCGTATATCTTGAAACCTAAAATCAATCCCTTTTGCAATTGTCTGTGCAGTATCACCCGCAAACATAAAGCCTTCATCAACATTTTGACAAATATATTTGAAAAGAGAAATCTGTCTCATACTAAGATCTTGCACTTCATCAATGTACACAAAATCAACGTGGTCACCATTATAATTCCCATTTTTAAGCCTATGATGAATATCATTTACAAAATCTCCCAAATCGAATTCCCCACGTTTGCTTTTCATCTTTTCATAGGCCTGAAAGAGGCTGTAAACAACCTCTCTTTTCTGTTTCGTTAAAGTTGAAGTACGACTTTCAGCCAATAAACAGTAACCCTCAAAGCTTAACTTTCCATCACTGTATTCCCCTGCTTGCATGCCTCCTTTTATATGAGATATTATCTCGGTGAACACTCTAGAAGGATCAAGCTTTTTTGTTAGCTTTGAATTGAAGTGGGGCCAGTAAAGTGAACTAAAACTATCAAATGTAACCTCCCTTAATCTTATGAATCTTTGCAAGGCAACAGATCTTGAAGTTATACGGTTACCATGAGAACCTTCTCTTGCCTCAAGAAATCTTTCAAAAAACGAACTTCCCAATGTACCGTCCAACATCATCAGAAACTTTTGAAATGTTATAACTAGAGGGTAATATTTCACCGGGATGTTAATAAATGTGTCTGGAATATCATTCAATTCTGATGAAATAACATCCGTATTATCAAGATTGATCTCTGCTGATGAATTCCCATTACATGAAATACTGTCAAATACGTTTTTTGAAATCAGAACAAGACCATACAGTGATATAGATGGAAAAAAAGAGAAAAGAATGAGTATGTGCACACCTTGTAAGGTGGGAAACATTTTGTTTCACAGCATAACATAAATTTGGGCTGACCGTCACAAAAAGCTGGCGAAGAACACTCTGTTTGCTAATTTCAGGATCATCATCAACTTCAGCATCTCTAATCGGGCTTCTTTCTGATTCATAAAACCCATCAGAAACAATGCGAAATTTGTGTTCCTGCTGGAACAATTTCATTATCAGAATAGTGGTTTTCCCGGTTCCCGATCTCCCAATTATGAATGAACTCTTGCGAGATAAGATTATGTCCATCTGTTCATCAGTGACTTGCATGGGTAGATCAACTTCTTTACCGGAAAGCAAATGCCTCACGACCCCACATGACAAGGAGTAGAACTTCATTAGCAATAAGCTTTCACTCACTTTTGAGTTTTCAATATGATTTCTAACAGTGCCAGGATTCATACTCACTTCACTTTCGTTTTCACCGCCACTTACATAACGAAATCTGATAATCTTTTGGGATGCAGGCCAACTCTTAGGAATTTCCAAGTTCCTGAACAATATAAAAATAGGATTAAGCATATATAATTACTACTTTATGTATTAACATTCCTTGTAAAACAAATGAACATACCCCTCTAAACATTTTTCAGTGCACCGATTAAGATAATCGTCTGTGTAAGCAGAATATATGCTCTCAAGTCGTTTTGTGAGTCCCGGAATCTCCTCTAAGGCTAATATATCCCAAACCTTCAAAACTTGTGTATAATTGACTTCCTTGATGATGTCAATAGTACAAATCACATAGAACCCTTCAACCTTAAATTGTTTCAAAATTTGTGACGAATTTTCACAACACAAGTCTACACTTTTATTCTTGGGCCGCCAGCCACCAGAAAGTTTCAGTAAAAGGTTTAAAACCTGCTTCTTCAAGCGAGAACCTGTCAGCTTTCTGAACGTTCTTCTGAAGTTGTCACTGAAGAGAACCTGGTAGAATAAAGTTGAATAAACATGAACAACAAAGTATAATAGTGCAGAAGGATATATAATTTGGTAAGAAATTAATCATATACCTTCCATTTTGCATGTTTAAAAAGTACACCATTCCCGTTAACCAAGTCATCAAGTTGTTCTAACTTTTTCTTTGCTCCTATTATTGTCATCTTCAAGCATTCATCAGCATCAGCATCAAACAAACAATGTCGATTCCTTGCATCACGGACCAACTCTTTCCATATAGACTCACTATTAGTCAGGGTACTTTCATTTCCCAATATCCAAAGACAATGCCTACACAAAAATGGAAGACAATATCATACTATTTAGTATTTTTAACAACAAAGTGTCTACAGTAATCAATTATTCAATTGTTAAGAAAGTGAGAAGATTGCATACCGTGCTCTTGTCAAGGCAACATTAGTCCTTTGAGGACTAGATATAAAGCCAACGGACCCATGACTATTCGATCTTACTGTCGACAAAATAATAATATCTTCTTCTCCACCCTGAAATCCGTCAATTGATTTAACCTTCACTGAAAATCCATCAAGATTCTCATACTTGTGAGCAAGCTTTTCTTGAATCGAAACAACTTGGGCAGCATAGGGAGATATAACACCAATAGTAAGCTTCTTATTTGAGTCCTTCCATGCTATAAATGCTAAAGACACAAATGTTGTTCAATAAAAACAGATTTAATTAAGCTAAAATCATAAAGAAGAATCTGAAAATGACATAACCAATATGCACACCTCTAAAGAGATTTTTAACAATTTTAATCACAATAGCCACCTCAACCATATTTCTTTGGCTTCTTCCATCGTCATCTTTTTCTTCTCTTCCCCCAACGACATTTATAAAGGAATAGGAACCAAACATTGGTCCTGAAAGATACCTCTTTCCGTAACTTTTAGATAACACATTTTGTGCATCTAGGATTTGATTTTGATAAAACTTCAGATTTGGGAAGAAACTAATTGAAGAATGCATTCTGTATTGAACATTGAGAAGATGCTTAGAGTGACCCAAAGAGCTTAAACGGTCAAATAAGCTTCTTCCAAAACCTGATTCAATACAAACCTGTCCACAAACACGAAATCCATCAAAATAGAATTTGTAGTTATAGTCTAAGGTAGAAAGATAAGCATAGACTTACGTTGCTATTAACAAGTGCAGGTAATTGGCGCTCATCTCCAATAAGAATAGCATGTTTCATTCCCGGAAGTTGAAGGGGAATGGTGGACTCTGCCTCTTTCAGTTGAGCAGCTTCTTCTAAGACCACCATATTCAAAGGCTCCATATTGACAGCATGCAACTTGTAGGAACTCGAAGTTGTTGAAAATATTAGAGAAGCTCTTTCAAAACAAAACTGCTTTATTGCATATTTGTTTGAAAAACATGGAAGAGAGAGTTTTGCAATAGATATTTGCAAATCTCTTAGCAAAGATATACATGACTTAACAGACTCATCTTGCAATGGTTTAGAATTGAAGAGGTCTTCAAGTTCTTCCGAAACCATATTCTTTTGAAACAACAAAGATTCCACAGAGCTTAAATTGTCCAGAAGAGATATCATATTCTGGAAATTATATTCCCCCATAAAACTTCTCGAGATATGAGTACAAAATGTAATAATGCACCTTCTGAGCGGCACTGCAGAAGAACTAAATCGCTCTTGTACAAACTCAATGAATGATTTGATTTCCAACATTGTACGTTTACCTTCATTCTCATTTCTGAGTTGTTTTTCTTTCAATGACTCGTTTTCTATAAAATTATAATATTCGGAAACACAATTTTCCAATAAATCAATCATAGATCTTAGGCAATGCTTCCAACCAGTCACTGGCCCTAGGCATTCTGCAAGCCTCTTTACCCGATGCTCGAGATAGATTTCTTCAATGTCAGTACTAACTTTCAATCTCTCCTTGGTGCCAAACAAGAGTAAATCTCCAACTGAACACAAACAATCACCACTTGTAGTTGTTGTTTTGAATGATTCTCGTACCAAACTCTGAACCCGTGAGGCTAACTGTACTATAGCCACATTCGTTGGAGCACACGCAAGAGTCCTGTGCTTCATTTGCCAAAGGATGAAAAGCAATACACTAACTGTCATTGTTTTCCCCGTTTCAGGTGGTCCCCATATTTGCTCCACAGATGAAATATGACAACATTGTGTTTTACTAAGCACAACCATAACTGCTGCCCTCTGGGATTCATTCAAGTTAAGCAAAAGTTGTCGATCAACTTTTTGAGATACAATACTATCATAACCAAAAGAACAGATATTGCACTTCTCCTTAACCTGTAAACAACATATCCATTATTAATAATAACATTTATCACAAAACGGACAGAAAACTTATTTAACTAACTTCTCACCATAGCGTCAGTGTAAAGAATCTCTTTGATTATATTAAGATTTCTATGCATGTGCAGTGAATTCCATATTCTTTTCTGACTTGTCACATTCATCACAAAAAATGCAAACATCCCGTCTTGGAATTCAATTGGTTGTGATGCCTTTACGCTCATAGATGTACAATCATCTTCCTTACTTTTGACCAATGTGAGTGCCCATGTTCTTCCCACGAGCGTCAAATCAGAAACAGATTCCGGTTTCCCGTCTACTAAAAGAAGCAGATCACCAAGTAATGTATGGTAATCGTCTTTACCACGTTCACTACATTGATTTCTCCAACGACCAACTGTAACATCATAGACCATATTTTCACCACTATTGGACTCGTTAAACGATATAATCTCAGCAAATGGAGCTCTATGCATGATCTCCATGGATGAAGCTAGCTCGAAGCGCGTTTCCTCTAACAAAGGATACACAAAAGAGCCGAAATAGTGTTGTTCTGACTCAAAAGTAAGTGGTATCTTCTCCACCTACAAACAAGAAAATTTAATCACTTTATACAGGTATGACAGCAGCAAGAATCAAAGTAGGTAATGAGGTCAAAAATTTATTACCGTGAACCCATATTGTTTTAACTACGAGGAAGTCTTAACAGGTTTATGTTTTCACTCTTTCAAAACATAATAACAAGGAAACGCTGACTTTAAGGTCAAACGGGCCAAATAACTTTAATGATCATTACATGTTTTAGGGGGTGTTTGGCAACTCCGTTTTTAAAATGGTTTGAAAGTTTCATCCAAACATTTAAGAAAGCTTCTCAGCTTCAAAAATAACTATAGAAATATCTAAAATAAACGTCAAACTTCATAACAACAAAACGCGAATAAACTAGCTTGGGTTTTCCATAAAGACGGTGTTTGGGATAGCACATATTTGAGTGAAAACATTAAACATTAAACTTCAAAAATAAGTAGAGATATATCTAAAATAAACATTAAACTTCACAACCACTACCAAATGGCCTAGTGGTACATATTTGGGGAGTCAGGGAAAGAGTCGGAAAAGGTCACGAGGTACCTCGGTTAGGCCGCGATGGTTTAACCGAATAAGAACATATACAAGTTCAAAACCAGAACCAACAATAAATAAATAAAATAATCTCAAGATAGATACACAACACAATGTATGAAATGCTAATAAATAAATAAATAAATAAAAGAATTGGACCTTGTTCCTAAAGAGGTGTTGATTAAGAATGTCATCAAGAGACCATGAAAGAATAATTTTTGCGAACTCATCTTCATGATATCCCAAACACCCTCCTTCTTCTTCTTCCATAATCACCTCCCCAGAATTATCTACTTTTTTTAATGAAATGTAAAGGGTTTAAGTAACTATAGTAGTAATTGAGGGCTTTGAAATGAAACAGAAAGACTGATTACAATGCATAATGTACAACATTGTATACAAGGACTTATGACCATCGATTTTTTTTTTCTTTTTTTTCTTTCTTTTTTCTCTTTTTTTTCTCTCTTATTAGAGCATGAGGTATCATAAACAACAAGTGCGCTTCATTTAAGCCAAACAAGTGCCGCCTCACTTTACGCGAGGTGATTTGTACATTATTTTTTTTGACATTCACCACTAAATTATGCATACCGGTGTTGTACTGTATGTATCACTAGCGTGATTTAGTGGTGTATAGCCAACAAAAAATAGTGCACAAATCATTTTCCTTTATCATAACACAACACACACATTTTATAAATCAAAAAAAAAAAAAAAAAAAAAAAAAAAAAAAAAAAAAAAAAAAAAAACGATAAATAAGTAGCTTGTCTTATTCACGTCGTCTGCACGACAAGGGAGTGTCTGGCGAGGGGGCGTTGTGGCGAGGAGGAGGTGGTGAACGGTGGCGAGCTCCTCTTCTTCATGATACCTAATCCTCTTAAATTCTAATGATCCACTCGTGTGCAGCCACTACGTTTCGGCTTCTTATTTGGTACTATCTAATAGCTCGCCAAACACATATGTAGAGTTTAGCATGTTACCTCACAAAGCGATGGAGGAAATGATTTCAAGCAAATTTTCGATTTTTAAGATTTCTTAATAGAAGGCATTTTTGTGATTGTCAATTTGTTCGGTGTTGATGTAAGAATAATCAATCTCAAAACATGTCGGTCGCATTTTCAATCTTTTTTTATATAAAATTGGCGACTCCGAATTTCAATTTTAGATTTATGTGATCATGCGACTCCATTACATTGTTGTCAAGTGTCTATTTTGGTAGGTAGATATTTTTTTGCAACTGACATGACATTTTGTACGACCGTTTTGTATTTTTCGATAAACACAAAAAATTCTCGAAAAAATAAAAAATAAAATTTCAAAATATTATTTTGTATTTTTTTCCAAAAAAAAAAACAAATAAATAAAATAATAATTCTCAGCCGCCAATCGCACAAAAAGTACAACCTTCGGTCTAGCAAAAATAAAGGTCAACCATAGTACCACTTTTCATAATAAAACAAACTTTGAAGAAAAATGGTGGACACTTGGCAACAACGGTAGTGAAGTCGCGCATAAAACATCAACCTACCAAATGGGATACTTGGCAAAAAGGTAGTGGAGTCGCAGACAGACATAGTATGATAAGTCGTAGCCGTTGTTGGGCTTAGTTAGAGTGCGTGGACCTTAGCTTATTGGGCTGAAGGTCCTATACGCTATCAATACTCTTTCTCGTTCTAGTGTTAAAGTCGAATATAGGGGTGTTGCTAATGTTGTTGCTGAGACCGCTTATCCCGCTACCAGTATGCCGACATATTCTGCCTTCGGCCCTGTTTGAGAAGTTTCGATTCAGTTTGATTGTTAGACTTTATAACATATGGCCATGTTGGCCCGGGTCTACAATAATCACTTAGTTACTATATATTAATTCAAAGATTAATGAAAATATATGTTTTCCATTGTTCAATAATATATTCGTATAGAATAACCAACAAACCAAAAATGTGCAGATACTTATAACCAGTGAATGTTAAACATTAGTTATTTGGTTTAAGAAATTTGGGTGATAATATATAGCTAGAACATTAGCCATTGGGTTAACAGTTATGTTGATATTTAATCGAATGGCTTATAAAACAACTACTTCGAAATACACGACATCCTTTTTACACACACACACAAAAAATAAATAAATAAATAAATCATCAAAGATCAGAAGGTAAATCAATAAGATCTTTAAAAATGCTTGTTTAGTATGACAGAAATATGTATTTCAGTCAACATTTTCACTGACAAAAAGGTAAATTAAACCCAACCAAAACTGATTTCCGTTTGAGTCATTAAACTTGTTTTATAGTTGTGACAGTGTGATGAACCTTGTTTTAGACCAAGAACCCAGGAGTATTCTCCTCCAAAATGAGATAATCTTGTTCCACATATTCTACAGAAGGCGAGACTCAAAAGTATTTAGAAGGTACACGATAAATATCAGGGCATAAACATTAGCAACCATAAACTACTAGTAAAAGATTTTGTTAACGGATACAGTAGTTAATTCTGGAACACATTAGCTGGTAGGGAGAACCAAACCTGTTTATTAAACACGTTAGCCGAGTCAACCCATTCAGCACCAAGGCTAACCCTTTTGTGTGAGGAATTGCCACCCCTACCCATAACAGACCACAAGTCATGCAAATTGCAATCCATTAAACAAAAGTTAACAAGAACCATCAACAGAAGATACTAGAAAGTAGGAAATGTGCGTGATTCTGTAAAGCATGGTCCTAGAGAAGAAAGTAAAGTCTTTACATCAAATTTCTTGAACCTTGCTTCGTTCAACAACATCAAGACATCGCACGGTCACATCAGTTCCTTGAACAAAATCAAATCAGGAAGTACGTTAGTACAGTAGTAGTTTGAAAAATGGCAACAACTATCAAGTTTGCTATGAAGCTTTTCTTGCTATACAAATGAGAGAACATGACAAATCTATATATGAAATGAAAGTAGAAGTTACTATCACGCTAACATTGAAAATCACAGAAGTAAACAAGAGGGTAGGATGAACACAGTATCAACTCCTACGAAGTCTACATATCAATGAGAATGTCAAACAATCATGATAATTAAGTGCTCTAACTTTGCACCTTTGGTGTATTGAAACACCACGATTGTTTTAAAATCATTTTTAAACCTGGCATCCCAATATACATTACCATAACTTTCATTTATCAACCATTTCCAAAAGACAAAACATTTGTACCGGTTAACATCTGACCCATTTTATCAATAAGACGTATTTACAAAACTGCCACAGAGTTCACTTTTGACCCGTTTATAAATACTAACGTTTACCATGTTTACATCTAACACAACATTTGTTTACATAAATGGTACTATATACGGCATCATGACATCAGTTGAAATGAAAGTACCCATCATAATATAAACTACATAACAAGTACTACCACCAAGTCTTCTATTCCATAGTTTTCTTACTCTCGATCGTTAGCTTCTGTTTTTTTTACCTTTATCTCCGGCTAAATTTTCAACTGAAAACATAATTTCTTATTGATTTGTCACCTAATCTAATACTTAGGTTGACTTTTATATTTGACTCTTGCTTTGACCCCTCAAACGCCAAGTATTTGACTTGCTTAAAGGCTAGTCAACCTAACTAGCTTTGAATCACCAGTCACACAATTTGTATATCTCACATATATCAAATAGATGGAAGTCTAATTAGATAGCTATCATACTGAAGATCAAGTTAGCATACACACAAATAGGATCAGTGTTCAACTTAGATATGATTGATGTATTAAGAACTCATATACTACTAGAGATATGGAAGTAATACATTAATTAAACAAAGTATGTGTAATGACGTCAATTACCTCAGGCGGAGGTAGTAAATCCTGGAACCGCTCTCGGTCCTCAGGTGACAAAACGACAAGAAAATTAAGTAGTCCTTTGAAGGCACAAGTTTTGAGGTCATCGGTAGGGGAAACAAGTAGCTGTGAAAGACTGTCATGAAGACGCTGCTGCAAGTTGTTCTGTTCATGATGATTATTGGCTAATATCGCCTCCCTCACAAACTCAGGGGCACGTTCCAAGATTATAAGAGCAAACTTCTGAAGTCTTCGTGAGGTGGTTTGAAGACAGTCAAGCATAAAGATCATTAGTTCAGACCAAAGCCGGTCACTTTTTTACCATTAACAGGTTTTATTGAAATCAAAGCGATGTCTGAAACTACACTGTAAAGATCCACCATATTCAACTCCAAATCTTCAAATTGAACACCATCCAAAAGATCAAACTTTATTTTGTTTTGACTTTCGACTGCCAACTCATTCCAGTAAGTGACATTGCCACTTGTTAAAAACTCCCTAAGAATACTTAATGCAGTTCCATGATCTCCACCCGGATCTCCCAAGCCTATAGCAATACAAGTGAGTTTCATAAACAAGATGTCACAGTTAGCCTCAATGCATCTAGTCAATAAAGAAAGTGCATCCTCTCTAGTCCCAAGGTTTGCGCATTTGTCGATTAAGGCTCTTAGAGGTTGTGCAAATATGCCCAGTATCTTGGTTATTTCCTCATCTCGACTACCCATGGTGATGGCTGGCTAGATAGGTAAATCCCTGAATCAAATACCGAGGCAGTAAATAGTTAATCATTTTTTTCCTCCAAAGTTCAATCCTTAAAATGAAATTGACCAAATAACAAGTGGTACATATGATTAATAAATACAAAAGCATCGCAATCTTTCAGGAAGAGATATATAACCATATGCTCAATGTCAACCCAACTTATGAAAAACATGAAAAGATCTACACAAGTCCGCAACTACTTGGGGGCGTTTGGGGTCATTTTTAGTGCACAAACAATACAGGAAAGAGTGTTTGGATTAGCTTAGGATGTATCATAATGGAATAAGCAGATAAGCTCTTTTTGAGTTTTTGGCAAATAATGCTCATGCTGGTAGATAATTCGTAAATTCTATGTTTCAATGGTGTGAGTCGGTTTAAAGACTGGCAAAAAAATGTTTAAATTCTTTTAAACCTGAAAATTGTTCTCATTCATTTACTTTCAACCAACTTCGTTAAGTAACATTTCCAAACTCAACAACTAACAACTTACAAATTACCTTTTATAAACTAATGCTTTTTCATCTTTTCTAAAAAGCCCAACCAAGAAGCCATAAGCTATTTTAGATAAGCTCCACCCAAACACTCATTTGAATGTTTTGGCTTTATCAATGCCCTCTTAAGCTCGAAGATTAGACCTTAACTAAACACCCCCTTAGTTACAATAATCACTAGTTACACATAAACATGCTTTTATCATGTAATTAAGTTCGAAACAATTGTTTCCAATGGAAAACAACAAAGTTTGTTACCCATAGTAAATAAGTACAGCCAAGGCTCTTGAAAAGGGAGGGCTTTACGGCTTTAGCCGGTTTGAATCTATGTGATGGTAGGTTCAAACCCCGTCGGCCAAAAGGTCGGAAACCATGGTTACCCCAAAAATAAGCATTTTGACTTCCTAACCGCAAACCTACTTGAAACACCTCAAAATAAGCAGACCAGCAGAACAGTTTGGAAACATAAGACTGCTTAAGCTTAAAAAAAACAGCAAAAAGTAAGCAAATGTTTCATACAAGCTAATCTTGTTAAAAACAATTGATAGACAACAATAAGTCATAATACAAGAATTGTTACAATAATGTATACAGTTTTTAGAACATACTAAGCAACATTAATAATAAAGAAAATTATGGGGTTAAAATATAAACCTGCACAAAATTGGGAGGGAATGGAAGAATCGGTAAAACCCTTAAATGCGAATAATGAAGGGAAATTTGCCTTTTGTACGTTAAAACATCACTTTATTAGAAAATCATAAGAATTACAAGAAATTAGTGGGGAGTCGAGACACTAACTAGGCCCCACTCCTCTAGCTATAGCAAAACCAATTCTATTAAAAATATGATCAGTAGCACGTGCTCCGATATTTTGAGTCACAGAGAATCTTCGGATGCGCTTTAGCAAGGTCACCGCATCCTTCTCAAGTTCTCCCAAAGAAGAGAATGAGAAGGGGAGAAATCCATATCCACTGTCCGCACATTTAGCCTCGTACTTGGCGCGCTTGCGTTGTGCAGCTTCGACTACCGCACGACCAGGTGCAAAATCAACCATGTTGGTTTGCGTCAAGGGAGACGACCCCGTCAAATCAACACATGTGTCCTGCCCACCGTCCCAAGAATAGAGTAACACATCAGCTGGACGTAAGGTTTTGTCTCTTTCTCTACACAGCCCAATGTCAACCTCTTTACGAGCCAAGATCCCCGACCGAGAACATATGTCAACAAGGGTATCGCGTACTATATTATGTCGATGTTTAATCCCGATAATACCGGCACACGATACCGCGTAGTCCCCATAAGTGTCTCCCACAAATACCCTGGATCAAGCTGAACACGGCATTTGAGTGGAAAATAGGGGAACACCTAACCGATAGCATAGCACACATCTGTAACTTCTAGCATTCATGGTCTGTCCCAACCCAGATATCGGGACTACCCTAAGCCAGTCTGAAGTATGGTCCTCATTCTGCGATCTCCATAAAGCCATTTGTCTAGTAGATAAGCAAAAGATGGATTTGGCCATTTTGGCAACACGTGTGAAATATATGTCTGCCAGTTTCTTCATGATTTTGGGGGCAACGATCTCACATGAGTTGCCCAAAAGGTCAATCTCCATTTTCGTATTAAAAGCATACAAGGCCTCATCAAAGGAAGACCCAGGAGTTACAATGCCAGAATGTCGGAGAAGCTTAGTCTGTAGGTTAGTAGATTGGAGTCTAGATGCAAGGAAAGCATAGTTCAGGACATCACTTGCAGAGTATACCCCAAGCCCCCCGAATTCAAAAGGTAGTGTTGCTAGTCTCCATTGCCACTCACCAAACCCAGGTCCAGAAGCAGTGACAATACACTCCAGGGAAGAACGAAGTGTCGCGTCAAAAGAAATCTGAGCACGTTTAAAGACCGGGGGGGACATGTGCGCATAGAAAAATATAACTTGGAGATACAGGCACAGGCACGAAGGAGCAACAACTCACATTGAGGGTCATTAAGCTTAGCTACAGCATCCATAAGCTCAATGGTTTTAGCAACCCTCTTCATAACAAGCTCACTGCTAAACCCAAGGTCTACACTAGCAAGCCCACCCAGCAATTTAACACCATGTAAGGGTCGGGCAATATTGGGCGAAAACAAACCTGCAAGCCTGCTTCTAGGATCTTCCCTTGGCCAAAAGACAGTTTTATCGACATTGAGGTGCAACCCGTAACTAGGTCTGATTCGTGTCAATTATAGTATATTTATATTCCGAGGAAATACCGGTTAAAGTAATCCCCGGGTCGTTCTTCCCAACGAAGGCTCAAATGGAAAATTTGAATTATCGGATTGGAAATCGTGTAGTGTAAGTGAGTGGTGAAAGAGTGATAGAGTTAAAATAGCAATCCAGGTATTCAATTATTCACAAACAATGATTAAACAAGCGAAGAGTACAAGCAATCAATGCACACAACTCAAAAACGTACAAACGGTAATGCACGCGCGTTAGTTAAAACGCGACGTTTATCTAAAAATTATCCTACGAACTTGAAACTTTTTCTAAAAATCTTAAATAATTTCTGGAAAAAAGAAAAATATTTTTTAAGACTTTTCTTTTACTTTCTATGAATTAAAAATGAAATTTAAAATTAAAAGTGAATTAAAAATAGAGAAAAATAGAAAATAAAGGTGGAAAAATAAAATTTCAAAACTGAAAATTCTAAAATACTATAAAAGAATTACTGAAACTATTTTTGTATTTTTCTGAACTTTTTCTGAATTTTTATGACTTTTTGACAATTAAACACTATTTAAAAATAGAAAATAAGCAAAATAAATTGAGAAAAGTAGTAAAAAGCTAAGGAAAAATCTGGAAAATTTCCAGAAAATCAAAAATGAGAAAAGAAACTCAGAATAAAATTTTGAAGTCAAGAACAGCTTATTAAGTGCTTTTTCTGAACAAAACAGCTTATCACAAGTGCTTATTTATAAGCACTTGTGATCAAAACTTGGTGAAACTTTAAACACAGGCCACTAATTATGATTTAAGCTCAGATATGTCGAAAGATGACCAATTACGAGCTTAGAAGCAAACAGAAACTCAGAATGATATCAATAAGCAATGATACTAGCTCTATAAGCTATACAGTATAAGCACAAGTCCACACAGAAGCTAAGAGACCAAACACAAAGCTTATTCTACTCAAATGGATCACAATACACAAGTTATAACACAGATACAAGCTCGAAATATTACTAGCAGGCCTTCAAGTTCTAACTCAGATTCAGCTTTAAGCATTGAACTTCAAAAGTAGAATAAGCTGATCATATAAGCTAGTACAGAGAAACTAATAGTGACTACTAATACTCTACCAGCCAGAGAACTCAAATCAATCAAAAACTAGGATCTCTAAGCACTTATGCCTACTGAATCAGTCCAAGTAAACAGGTTCACACAGATGTGCAGGGGAAGTAGTGTTCACACAGGCTACTATAAGGCTAATTCATAATAAGCTAAAGAGATTCAAAAGCTAAACTTATTTCTTAAACTTAATCTACTACTAGCAGGTTTTCTAAAACAACTTTCTCTTTAGATTTCCAATAACAGATGAAGTCTACAAGTTCTATCAAAAATCCATACTTACTTATCAGTATACAATCTTTTGACTTTTTGTGAAAATTGCAAAGTTGACTATTATGAGATTAAGCTACTCCTAGATGCTTGATTATGTTAAACTAAGCTGTATTGATACTAATTAAGCTTACTTCAACTGATTTATACCTATAATGCACACTATTATATCTAACAGCTTATTATAGTAACAGTTAATTAGATTTAAAGCTAAAGTTGACTTTAATCAAACTAATTACCACTTTAATGCAAGACTAAGACTACTTCTATTATATGAAATCTATTTAAGCAATAACACTTGACCTACAATCTCTTAAACTCAGCAAACTAACTTTAGCCAAACACTCCTTAATGTTATGATAGCTAAGTGACTAACTGATTAATACTACAAATCACAACCTACAAGTCCTAAACAACTTCTACCAGCATCAAAAAAAATTATATCCTCAACAAATTATCACTGGATTCATTCCAATCACAAATCCTCATATCCATTAATGAAAACAGATGATGAACTCATTGATGAAACTAACTGCTCAAATCAAATCTCACACAAGATATGAAAAATGATCAACACAGATCTAAATCAAGCAAGTAACACAGATAAGAGATCAATCAATGTCAATTATGGTGAATCAAGCTAGAATGTCAGATGATAAACTACCAATAACTACTCAGTTACACAAACTTCAATCAACTAATTATCACTATCCATAACAAATACTAAAACTAACACAGATTCAAACTAGCAACAATTAAAATAGTACTAATCTATCAATTAAACTAACAATACTACAATTATCAATAATCAGAACTTCAAAGATTAACAGATAAAAGCTACTACTACACTATCTATTTTATGCTAGAATACTGAAAATGGAACAAAGTTTACCACTAATCTCTCTCAGCTAGAACAGAGAGAGTTCACTGTAGCCTATCTTTAAGATAGGCTGATATCTACTTGATTCTGAATCAGCTATCAATTTCACACCTCAGCAACCATTCTGAAACACCTTTTTTTGATTTGGATGAAACAGTACTTGATGAAACTTGAACTTACTGAGCTTGATTATGAGAAGTATAACCTGAGTTGAGCTAATTGAAGATTGAAAACAAGTTTTGAAACTATTTTTTTTATTTTTTTATAATTTTCTGATTTTTTTATTTTCTGAATTGGAAAAACTTGTGAATAAAATGAAAGGTTAAAGTAGATTAGGCTAAATTTGTTTAAAAGAAATAGTGTAAGAGAGGAAATAAGCTGAGAACTGATGAATTAAGCTATTATTAAGCTAAGTGAAAACAGAATTAAGCAATTGAAAGTTGAAATAAGCTGAGAATATAAAAGAGAACTTGAATTTTATTAAAGCTAAACTATTACAAACCCTAGTCTAGTTACAATTTAGCAGCATAACTCTACTTAAAACCTACATACAAATGAGCGATTTATAGTTGAGTGAAGGGGTTGGGGTCTTCTATGCCAGGTTGGCAATCCGTGCAACTCTGTGCTTCTTTGATACAATGTGAGCCCTCAGATCAAACTTGTGCTTCTTTGATTCATTTTGAGCCATAGGATGATGATCCGTGAGGTGTCTTGACCACTCATATAGCCCCACCTGTCCAATCCACGCTTGTACGCTCTCTTTCCGTGTCAGATAGGTTTCAGCACCTTCTAGAAGCTCTCCCAATGATTGGAATGACGTGCCATGACCAATGATAGTCTGACACGTAGCTATGATAGATCCTCCTTCATTCTCTGTCATGTGCTTAAGTCACGTGGTATTCTAGAAGGTTATTAATTAAGCTTGATTGATGGTTGGGTATGTTGGTTTGAGCTAATTGATGTGACTAGGTGTCTAGGGTTCATAGTTCTGGGGTGTGGGTGTATTTGGGGAAGAACACAATGGCGCGTTTGGTTTGGGTTTTGTTTATATTATTTTGAAGCTAGGGCCGGGTCAAGAGCTTAATAAAATTGAGCCTTTGGTTTTTGGGCTTTGATATACACAAGGGTGGAATTGGACTTGGGCTTTTGAGATATAAGTTTGGACTCATACAATGGATTGGACTATGGCTTGTGGTATTTTCAGATTTTTTGTGTTAAAATATACAAGGACCATATTTGTAATATTCCAAACTTCAAGGGTAAAATCTGCCAATCTTCAAAAGTCTTTTCCAGGGACTAAACTTGACAAGTTTGAGTAGATAGAGGACTGAAACTGATTCTCGGATTCCCGGCTTTGACTAATTAACCGTCTTCTACTCTTGTGCCCGTTTTACCGATAATCGTGTGATTTTCCGTCTTTTTATGATAAATCCGTCCCTGCACATTCACAACATAAAAACACTCATTTTCTTTGCATTTGTTAGCTCAAATAGTCGTTTTGGGTCGATAATTGGTAATAAAAGAGGTGTGTAATTAATACACACCAAAATCCCCCCGACTAAAGTATTGCCGTGTCCTCACGCAATGTGATCAATTCACGCTCTTGGGATAAATAATTTTGATACTCTTTTTACTAACTTTGAAAAGTAGCAAGGAGGTTCAAAAGAGATTACAAAATCATTTATTCCCGAAAACGCTCCGTTTTCCAAAATTTTCCTTTATTCTACTTTATTCTATTTTTGTACTTTTCACACTTCACACTTGTGACGGTTTGTTGAACTTTCATTATTTTGCAATAATTATTAGGGTCGACAAGTAGAAACACTTCTAATTAAGAAGCGACCATACGGATAAAAATCGTCATCCTTGATTTTTCACGAGTCCCCAAACTAAGTGTACAAACGAGATCACAGCTTATCTACAAATTAGATGCTAACACTACTCATAACAGTTACATGTGGAAACTTCTTACTCCCATTTCCTAGGTTTTGTATCTCAATATTTTATTTTGTTGAGAAATGAATTTCTTCATATTTTCTCGTTTCAATATTTTTAAGTCCGATAGTGACACCTAAGTTTAAACGATAAGTAGTTATTCATTTTCTCTTAAGAACCACTGCAATAGAAATTCGGTCCATTTCAAGGAACTAGGGGTACATACAATATCAAGAATATAAGTTGCGGAGTACGATCACGTGCACCTCATGTGACTGATTACTAATCACTTATCACATGCACCTCACGCGCCAACAACTTATTGATACATACATAGCTCTTATTCAACAATACTACAACTTTCATATTTTTCATTTCTCACTTTTTTCACTTTTCTCATATTTTTCACTTTTTTTTCTTTTCTTGACTTTTTTTTCTTTTTCATACATCAAATGGAAGCTTAACGGGTAGCTCCAAAACCACATCAACTTTTGACTTTTGATTTTTTCACTTTTTGCTCTTATTTTTCATGTTCCTTGATATGTACCCAATTTCTAAAGCAGAAATTCTCTTAAGAAAACAAAAAACTAAATATTATTCAAACCGAAATACCACTAATTAACCTAGAACATCTATTTATATATTGGTGACGTATCTGATGGGAGTAAAAAGCCACAAGTACCTCTCATGAGCTCTAAAGAGAACCACTACTCCATGTTTAGCATCTAACTTCTAAATAAACTCTATCATTTCTCGCTCTTCGCAATTTAAGATCTCAAGTAATGAAACCCGCGAATACTTAGCCGATAATCAGCCACGCATATATAAAGTCAGTTACGAAAACTTGCAAATTCTAGAAGAAGAATTCGCGTTTTCTAGCTCCTGATGTAAAAGACTAGCGAAAGCTTTTAAGCTGCGCATGTATAAAGTCAAGTACGGGAACTTGCAGATTCTTAAGAAAGAATTCGCATTTTATAGCTCCTTGTGTACAAAACTTAGCACAAGCTTATGTGATCATCATTGGTTAAGGGAACAAGCTAAGGCTCAACATGCCCGGTCAAGTCAAAATATTTATTCCTACTCTCGCCAGCAAGAAAGTCAACAAGGTGTCAAAACACTTATTCAAACTTTTATTATATTTTTGCACAATTTTTCAACTTTTTCACATCTTTTTGCTCTTTTTTCATTCATTTTTCTTCAAAATTTTTGAAATTTTTCAATTTTTCAATTTTTTCAATTTTTTTATTTTTGGTAGAAAAACAGAGTTGCAAGAGTACACGACTTGTGAAACATGCAAGGTCAAAATCGAATCGAAGATTCACCCTCCCCCCGACTAGAACGAAACATTGTCCTCAATGTTTTATGGGTTAAGGTAATCCTAACAAAATTCTAGGCCGTTCATTAATTATGCCAAAGAAAACGTTAGTCGATAAGATTTAACGGATATAGGATTTCCAAGTAGCACCGATGAATGAGACTCCAAGTGAAAAGATAACGAGCACGAGAGTCATCATAAATCATGGACAATCCTGAACAATCATCACAAACAACCACGAAACACAAGAGTAGAAGAGGCACCCCCTCCTCACATTAGGTGTTAGAAAATAGAAATATAAGAAGATGAAATTGGATAAGCATGGGTTGCCACCCACGAAGCGCTTGTTTTTGTTCACCGAGTCACATGAGCTTGACTCGATCCCCGAATTAAATTGTCCTTAGGGAAAAATCCGTGGAAAAATAATCTCACTCGGGCTTTCATTCAAAATAATTTAAAATCCTTTCCGGGTGGGAGGGATGGGAAAAACTTTTCATTGAAACTCTCAATTTTAAGAACTCCACCCGGATCATGATCAACTTCAAGATCAAAACTGAAACTTTCATATTCAGGTTTAGAAAACTTTTCCATTTCATATTCAGATTTATCAAAACGAAATGATTCAAATTCCGGAAGAGAGATAAAAGCATAAGAAGTGGTACTGCCACGACTCGTCTCTTCCGAGTAATCGAAATGAAAAACTTCATAAGTCGTATCAGAAAAATCATGACGATAAGTGGGATTGCCACTTATTTCCTCAGTCGTATCAAAGGAGAAACTCTCAAAGTCTGGTAAAAATTCCTCGAGCTCGGGCTCAAGAGGATCGTCAATTATAAGCTCAATCTTCGTCTTAACTTTATCCGGAGGGATTGACGGTTCATCGATCATCAAATTATTAAGAAAAATAATATCCCCCTCCGAATCAAAGTAAGAATCGTCGGTCTCAGAAATCGGAATCGTTTCAATAGCAAGAAATTCATCGACCTCTTCCCAAAGAGAATCATATTCCTTAGTCGGAGGAAATGATGAGGAAGAGTCGGAGACGAAAGTTTTCACAAAATCATCAAAGGTAAAATCACAAACATCGATGCTTTTGACGGAGTACTTCTTCAATTTCGAAGCATCGGCTTTGAAAATCATAATATCATCATCGTGTCGTAAAGTTAGAGTGTCCTCAAAATGGTCTACTAGGGCTTTAGCGGTTCGTAAAAACAGTCGCCCTAGTATTAGAGGAACTCTCGGATCAGCTTCGAAATTGACAACAACGAAATCTGCCGGAAAAGTACACGAATTCACACGAACAAAAACGTCCTCAGCAATTCCAACTGGATGAGTGATCGGTCGATTAGCAAGCTCCAAAGTCATTCTCGTCGGTTTAAGAGCCCCCATTCCAAGTTGTTCGTAGATCGATAATGGCATGAGGTTTATACTCGCACCTGAATCGGCCAGGGCGTTACAAACTTCTTGATCTTTCAATGAACAAGGAATGAGAAACTTTCCCGAGTCACCAAGCTTTTCGGGAAGCTTCTTGAGAAGAATCGCGGAACATTGAGCATTTATCGGTGTTTCGGCTAATTCAAGCAATTTCTCTTTATTACTTATGAGGTTTTTGAACGTGGAAGCAAATTTCGGCATATACACGAGAGCATCCATAAAACTTATATCAAAGTGCAATTTTTGAAAAATATCCAGAAATTTTTCCATTTGTATTTTAGACTTTGCACGGAGCTCTTCATCGTTAAATCGTGACGGATATGGCAATTTAGACTTGTATTTCACATTATTCTCAAAAACAACCTTTTCTTTATCTTTCGACTTTTGGACAACCGGAGGTTGGACGTTTTCAGCTCCCCCATTATTAACAGGAGGAACCGGGTCCTTTGTCGCCTCGGTCTCACAGTCTACTACCTTGGGTGGAAACGAAGAAGAAGAAGAGGTAGTAGGAACTGTGGGTCCCTCATATGTAGCACCACTGCGAGTTATGATCGCCTTTACTTCGCCCCTCGGGTTTGCGATCGTGTTGCTTGGCAAAGATGTAATACCCGAACCCGAGGGTCGATCATTTAAACGTTTGTTAATATCGTTGATTTGAGTAGCAAACAACCGTGTTGACTCTTCATATTTTGCCATAAAAGATTGTTGGTTTTGAATCAATTGCTTAATCAAATCTTCCGTGGGCAACGGATTTGGAATAACAGCTTGATTTTGATTATTATTGAAATTCTGCCCACGGTTTTGGTAATTACCATTATTCTGATTTCCATGATTTGCGTTCTGAAAATTCCCAGGGTTTCCATGGTTTTGTTGGTTTTGAAAATTGTTCCCTTGAGGCGGGCCTTGATTGTAATTACCTTGAAAACCCCGATTCTGATTAAACCCTTGATTATGATTTTGAAAACCGTTATTAGCTCGACTCTGATTTTGATTTCCTTGATTATTACGATTCACAACATTATGATTCTGGTTGACTTGATTGACTTGGTTTTGTTGTTCGAAACCGGGTGGTCCAAGAAAATGAGAAGAACGGTAGCTGAGGAGATTACGGTCTCCTTGAGGTTGTGGATAACCGGTGTTACCCGCGTTTGCAGCATACGCGTTTTCACGAGAAAAAGCACCGGTGGCCGGACATTCATAATACACATGTGGACCACCACAAGTCTCACAACCGTGACTAACCACATTGACTTGATGGTTTGGTTTTTCAATAGACATTGCATCAACTTTCTTTGTTAAAGCCACAATCATATTTACCAATTCATCATTATTTTTACCATTATTAGACACTTGAGGTTTATTCCTTGACATTCTCACACGAGCTTTATTCTCAATTATCATGAAAGCATCATTCGTGTTCCTAGCCAACAAGTTACCACCCGCAGCAGAATTAAGCGAATCTTGGTCAGCATGACATAACCCATTATAAAACGTATCAATCTGCTGAAGGTCGGTAAACCCGTGGTTCGGACATTTTTCCTTCAAATCTTTGAATCGGTCCCAAGCTTCACTAAACGTTTCATCAAAAGCTTGTTGGAACCGAAAGATTTGAGAACGTAGGTTAGAAGTTTTAGAGGGAGGATAGAAGTAATTCACAAACTTGGAAGCGAGATCATTCCAAGTGTGAATCGAATTCGGCGGTTCCTTTTCCAGCCAAGTCCGGGCTGCTCCTTTTAAGGAGAAAGGAAATAACTTCAATTTCACCACATCGTGAGGCACTTGGTTCATTCTAATCGTCTCAGCGATGTCGGTGAAATTTCTAATGTGAGCATAAGGGTCTTCGTTATCAAACCCGTGAAAGGATATACTCGTGATCAAATTGAGTAATCCGTGATTAATCTCAAAATTGGCATTGATGTCCGGAATCACAATTGCCCTCCTCACACCATTGAATGGTGATTGGAGTTGTTCTTCCATCGGACGTGGATCGAATGTCGGTTGTTGTCCCATCGGCGGGATAACATTGTGTTGCGGACCACCCATCGGCGGGGGTCCGTTGTGTTCGTTTTGGTTCATCTCCTCCTCGTCAAGGAAATGAACTTGACTCGTATGTCGTAAAACCCGCTCGGGGTTAGAGAACGGAGACGTAAGACTCTCAAACGAAGATCGGGTGTGCATACACCACGAGCAAAATTAAAAAGAAAATGAAAAAGAAAAGAGAAAAGAAAATCTTTTTGTTTTTTATATTTTTTCACAAAAACTTATTATTTCTTTTGTTTTTCTTTTCTTAAAACGTAATATTAATCGAAAATCGTTTCTTTCAAAACCACGCGCGACGGAACGGGAGAGAAGAATGGATCTCTCTTCGGCTAGCAATTTAATGTCTTAGCTTCCGTATTTCCCGCTTATTCGGTTGTAGTAATTGAAATAGTCCGATAAACAACTAAATTACGTTTTCGTTATATTGTGAGACTTATTTGGTTTACAACGCCCTTTCTTTCGATCGAGTCGAGGCTGTAACTTTTATTATTTTTTTGGTATTTTTGAAAACACTTTAGTAAAAGTGTTTTTAATTTTTCAATTTTTATAGAATTATATATATATACAAAGTAGAAGAAGGCTTATCAAAACACGATTTTCCAAAACAATGATTCAAAAATTCACTTTAAGCCTTCCCCGGCAGCGGCGCCAAAAATTGATTCGTGTCAATTATAGTATATTTATATTCCGAGGAAATACCGGTTAAAGTAATTCCCGGGTCGTTCTTCCCAACGAAGGCTCAAATGGAAAATTTGAATTATCGGATTGGGAATCGTGTAGTGTAAGTGAGTGGTGAAAGAGTGATAGAGTTAAAATAGCAATCCAGGTATTCAATTATTCATAAACAATGATTAAACAAGCGAAGAGTACAAGCAATCAATGCACACAACTCAAAAACGTACAAACGGTAATGCACGCGCGTTATTTAAAACGCGACGTTTATCTAAAAATTATCCTACGAACTTGAAACTTTTTCTAAAAATCTTAAATAATTTCTGGAAAAAGAAAAATATTTTTTAAGACTTTTCTTTTACTTTCTATGAATTAAAAATGAAATTTAGAATTAAAAGTGAATTAAAAATAGAGAAAAATAGAAAATAAAAGTGGAAAAATAAAATTTCAAAACTGAAAATTCTAAAATACTATAAAAGAATTACTGAAACTATTTTTGTATTTTTCTGAACTTTTTCTGAATTTTTATGACTTTTTGACAATTAAACACTATTTAAAAATAGAAAATAAGCAAAATAAATTGAGAAAAGTAGTAAAAAGCTAAGGAAAAATCTGGAAAATTTCCAGAAAATCAAAAATGAGAAAAGAAACTCAGAATAAAATTTTGAAGTCAAGAACAGCTTATTAAGTGCTTTTTCTGAACAAAACAGCTTATCACAAGTGCTTATTTATAAGCACTTGTGATCAAAACTTGGTGAAACTTTAAACACAGGCCACTAATTATGATTTAAGCTCAGATATGTCGAAAGATGACCAATTACGAGCTTAGAAGCAAACAGAAACTCAGAATGATATCAATAAGCAATGATACTAGCTATATAAGCTATACAGTATAAGCACAAGTCCACACAGAAGCTAAGAGACCAAACACAAAGCTTATTCTACTCAAATGGATCACAATACACAAGTTATAACACAGATACAAGCTCGAAATATTACTAGCAGGCCTTCAAGTTCTAACTCAGATTCAGCTTTAAGCACTGAACTTCAAAAGTAGAATAAGCTGATGATATAAGCTAGTACAGAGAAACTAATAGTGACTACTAATACTCTACCAGCCAGAGAACTCAAATCAATCAAAAACTAGGATCTCTAAGCACTTATGCCTACTGAATCAGTCCAAGTAAACAGGTTCACACAGATGTGCAGGGGAAGTAGTGTTCACACAGGCTACTATAAGGCTAATTCATAATAAGCTAAAGAGATTCAAAAGCTAAACTTCTTTCTTAAACTTAATCTACTACTAGCAGGTTTTCTAAAACAACTTTCTCTTTAGATTTCCAATAACAGATGAAGTCTACAAGTTCTATAAAAAATCCATACTTACTTATCAGTATACAATCTTTTGACTTTTTGTGAAAATTGCAAAGTTGATTATTATGAGATTAAGCTACTCCTAGATGCTTGATTATGTTAAACTAAGCTGTATTGATACTAATTAAGCTTACTTCAACTGATTTATACCTATAATGCACACTATTATATCTAACAGCTTATTATAGTAACAGTTAATTAGATTTAAAGCTAAAGTTGACTTTAATCAAACTAATTACCACTTTAATGCAAGACTAAGACTACTTCTATTATATGAAATCTATTTAAGCAATAACACTTGACCTACAATCTCTTAAACTCAGCAAACTAACTTTAGCCAAACACTCCTTAATGTTATGATAGCTAAGTGACTAACTGATTAATACTACAAATCACAACCTACAAGTCCTAAACAACTTCTACTAGCATCAAAAAAAATTATATCCTCAACAAATTATCACTGGATTCATTCCAATCACAAATCCTCATATCCATTAATGAAAACAGATGATGAACTCATTGATGAAACTAACTGCTCAAATCAAATCTCACACAAGATATGAAAAATGATCAACACAGATCTAAATCAAGCAAGTAACACAGATAAGAGATCAATCAATGTCAATTATGGTGAATCAAGCTAGAATGTCAGATGATAAACTACCAATAACTACTCAGTTACACAAACTTCAATCAACTAATTATCACTATCCATAACAAATACTAAAACTAACACAGATTCAAACTAACAACAATTAAAATAGTACTAATCTATCAATTAAACTAACAATACTACAATTATCAATAATCAGAACTTCAAAGATTAACAGATAAAAGCTACTACTACACTATCTATTTTATGCTAGAATACTGAAAATGGAACAAAGTTTACCACTAATCTCTCTCAGCTAGAACAGAGAGAGTTCACTGTAGCCTATCTTTAAGATAGGCTGATATCTACTTGATTCTGAATCAGCTATCAATTTCACACCTCAGCAACCATTCTGAAACACCTTTTTTGATTTGGATGAAACAGTACTTGATGAAACTTGAACTTACTGAGCTTGATTATGAGAAGTATAACCTGAGTTGAGCTAATTGAAGATTGAAAACAAGTTTTGAAACTATTTTTTTTATTTTTTTATAATTTTCTGATTTTTTTATTTTCTGAATTGGAAAAACTTGTGAATAAAATGAAAGGTTAAAGTAGATTAGGCTAAATTTGTTTAAAAGAAATAGTGTAAGAGAGGAAATAAGCTGAGAACTGATGAATTAAGCTATTATTAAGCTAAGTGAAAACATAATTAAGCAATTGAAAGTTGAAATAAGCTGAGAATATAAAAGAGAACTTGAATTTTATTAAAGCTAAACTATTACAAACCCTAGTCTAGTTACAATTTAGCAGCATAACTCTACTTAAAACCTACATACAAATGAGTGAATTTGGACACCTATTTATAGTTGAGTGAAGGGGTTGGGGTCTTCTGTGCCAGGTTGGCAATCCGTGCAACTCTGTGCTTCTTTGATACAATGTGAGCCCTCAGATCAAACTTGTGCTTCTTTGATTCATTTTGAGCCATAGGATGATGATCCGTGAGGTGTCTTGACCACTCATATAGCCCCACCTGTCCAATCCACGCTTGTACGCTCTCTTTCCGTGTCAGATAGGTTTCAGCACCTTCTAGAAGCTCTCCCAATGATTGGAATGACGTGCCATGACCAATGATAGTCTGACACGTAGCTATGATAGATCCTCCTTCATTCTCTGTCATGTGCTTAAGTCACGTGGTATTCTAGAAGGTTATTAATTAAGCTTGATTGATGGTTGGGTATGTTGGTTTGAGCTAATTGATGTGACTAGGTGTCTAGGGTTCATAGTTCTGGGGTGTGGGTGTATTTGGGGAAGAACACAATGGCGCGTTTGGTTTGGGTTTTGTTTATATTATTTTGAAGCTAGGGCCGGGTCAAGAGCTTAATAAAATTGAGCCTTTGGTTTTTGGGCTTTGATATACACAAGGGTGGAATTGGACTTGGGCTTTTGAGATATAAGTTTGGATTCATACAATGGATTGGACTATGGCTTGTGGTATTTTCAGATTTTTTGTGTTAAAATATACAAGGACCATATTTGTAATATTCCAAACTTCAAGGGTAAAATCTGCCAATCTTCAAAAGTCTTTTCCAGGGACTAAACTTGACAAGTCTGAGTAGATAGAGGACTGAAACTGATTCTCGGATTCCCGGCTTTGACTAATTAACCGTCTTCTACTCTCGTGCCCGTTTTACCGATAATCATGTGATTTTCCGTCTTTTTATGATAAATCCGTCCCTGCACATTCACAACATAAAAACACTCGTTTTCTTTGCATTTGTTAGCTCAAATAGTCGTTTTGGGTCGATAATTGGTAATAAAAGAGGTGTGTAATTAATACACACCAAGGTCCATCCATCATAATAAGCTCCAAAACCTTTCCAACTGTTAAAGTATCACCAATGATCGTGTCATCATCCAGATACCAAGCTTGAAGGGAAAGACTAAAGGAATCTATAATCTTGCATACCAATGGGTGTAGCACTAAAGCAAAGAGAAGAGGTCCAAGTGGATCACCTTGTTGCACTCCTTGGTATGACCATAATGTGTGTTCACCATAATATAATCTAGCTGGTCTGGAGTAACAAAATTCCACCCAACGAGAGAGGCGGGACAACGCTGGCGGACCTCCTGTAACATGACTGATGAGTGCTCAAACACTCATCATTTTTGGTCAAATCTGAACTGCAAAACATACAAAAACACTCAGAAATGCATCAAAATACTGAAAATATTTCAAAATTGTGTTTTATATATTTTAGATGCAAAATGAGTAAAAACAGATGAAAAACGTACAAAGTTCGCAAAATTGGCAGTTTCAGTCCCCCAACTTTCATAAAATGTCAAAACTAGTCCCTGGTCATTCAAAATATAGAAAATTATCACCAAAGGTCCTTTTGAAATCATAAGTTGTCATATTTAGTCCTTTGGTGAAAAATCTGATTTTGAGAATTTACAGTTGTGGTCCCTGGAGTTTCAGAAATTGACAGATTTGGTCCCTGGTGGGATATTTTTGGAAGAAAAATCATTTTTGGTCCTTAGAAAGTCAAAGTTATCACAAATAGCCCTTGGATCATAAGTTTGGGCAATTGACAAAAAAGGTCCCTCAACTTTTGAAATTTACAAAAATGATCCTTGGGTGTTTTTAAAATGAAAATTTTTATTTGTGGTCCTTGTACTATTAAAAAATGGCAGGAATGACCCTTGGGATTATAATTTGGAAGGTGGGCAAATTCAGCCCTCATGTTTAAGTTTTTACAACTTTGGTCCTTGTGGTATTTCTAAGTTACAAAGCAAACGGACCCTTTGCTATTTTAAACCAAACCCAAATAAACAAACACAACCCCCTGATCCATTACTTACCAAAGCACACTATCCCCTTGGCCCATCATCACCCAGGCCCACTCCACAAATAAAATAAAACACCCCGTTTTATATTACTCCCCTCCAGGGTCAAACATAAAGTCAAACCACCTCCACCCCTCCCAACTTGCAACCTGGTAATCCCCTTCCACACTTCACCTCCCCCCCTCCTCCAACTCACTAAACCCATACCTGTTCCCCCCAACTCTCCAATACATCCAAAATACATTTAATGCCTCTTTATGCCCTCACTCAACCCCTAACTGCCAAAAATAATTTTCTCGCCAAATCAAAAATCAAAGGCCAAGATTTATTGTACTTCATCCAACGGCTGGGAATTGATGGGGAATGAAAGAGAAATACTCCTCAGACCTTATAAGTGAAGATATACATAGAAGGAGGGGTGACAGTTGTAAATTTAGTTTTTAGCTTGTTGTTTTTAGTTTTAAGTTTTATTTTCCAATGCAAATTCTAGTGTTAATTTGTAATTTCAAGTGCTTTTAGTGTATTTACAAGTTAATGTAATAAACAATTTCATGTTATCAGTTCAATTACAATTTTTGGTATTTTTCATTAAAAATCTCATTATAGCTTAATCTTGTTAAAAAGTTGTTAAACCTGTTACATTAAGTTATTTTAAACTCATTTGTAAGTTTTTAGAAGCCTACAAGGTTGTTGTACTAGTTTTGTTCCTTAATTAAAAAAAATACAAGAAAATAGAAAAATGTATGAAAATCAATGGAAAAGAAGAATGAACAGTGAGCAGGGTTGATATTGAATGGCATATGGTTTAGTAGCCTTGAGGGAGGCAGTAGGTTGTAATTTGAGTTCTTGGTTCATGTTTGTGACTTGGAAATCCACAGTAAGCCTTATTTCTTTTAGTTTTTCATAATGTACTGTAGCATTGCTTATATCTTGGCTTATTAGTGTTGTTCTGTGTTAGTTTAATACTTGGGATGCTTGTGTTTAGTTTACATAGCCTTTGGTATAGTTTGGAACTCATTTAAGCTATTTCACTAATCCACTGATTTACTTTGGCCAACTTGCTTAATTTGTGTACTGGGTATTGTAATGCTTATTGGCTGTTGGTATTAGCTTTTATATGTCTCATTCAATTTAAATTACAAACTTGTATCAGTAATATAGACTAGATCCTTCATTAGCAGTTTAAATTTTATACTTGTTTATCAAAAAGGGGTGTTTGGCTCAAGCTTTCCTGCTATGTTCTGGTCATTTATTGTGATAGCATTTGGTTCAAATAACTCTTCTAGGGCCTATTACACTCAGTTCTAATGCTATTATGGTAGTTTCAAAAGCAAAAGTCAAAAATCTCACTTCAACTTCCCCAACAGTGAACTGTTATGGTTTTTAGGTTCCATGATCAATAATTTTAGCTCATAAGTTGTTGTATTATCATATTTTAGTCTCATTACAGCTTTTTAGAACATAATCAATCAGAAAATCTTGCTTAAAGTTCATAAAAGTCAAACTGAGCCTCAAACTTGAAAAGTCAAAATTCATATTTCAGATTTTTCCAAAAGTTGCATGATTTATGTGGAATTTTGTATTGTGTTTTAGATCTTATGCTTTTTAGGATAAGCAGTCCACCACCTCATCTTCAAGGTCCTATCTTCCTTTTATTTTTATAATTTTTCTATGGGCCCCCACAGCCCTCCAAAGTAGGTTGCAGGGCAGTCCCTTCCCCTGCATCAGCAGGTCACCACCACACCACCACCTTTGGTGGTGGTTTCTGACCATCTCAGTGGGTTTAAGTTCTTTCAACCCCCCTCCTGGTAGCCTTTAAATATTGACCATTAGTTTGACCTTAGGACCTGTGGACCCCACCTGAATCATCTTATCCTTTCTGTCCCATTTTAGTGTTTGTTTTGAGTTTTGAATTGCTTATTTTGATCCTTATTGGCTTGTATGTGTTCAAATCTTGATCACTTAGCCTCATTTTCAGTCAAGTAGCTAGTTTAAACCAGATTCAACCATTGTGGGTCCCACATAAGCTCATTTGAGCTTATTTCCTTGTTTGGTCAACATAAGTCAACTGCCTTAGCTTATTGCTTGCATTTGGCTTATTTTTAAGATATAAAAAAGTTGTTTTCATAAAAGTTGTTTGTTTTTAGGTATAAAACAAGTTTCCAAAAGAAAATTCCAGAAAATCAAATATTAATTATAAGTGATAGTTTCTATTTAATTTTATTTATATTTTTAATTTTCCTTTTTAGATTTTTGTTAAGAATTTAGCATTTTTATATTTTTATTAAATTTCTTTTAGGTTAAAGTATTTTTAGTAATTTTATCAGATTTTTATATTATCATTTGGTATTTATTAGATTTAATATTAGTTTTATTAGTAATTAATTAATATTTAAGTTTTATTAAGTAAACCCTAGTTTTTATAATTTTCCTAGCTTTTATAAGTTATAAAATAATTTTAGGAATTTTCTTATAATTTTTACTGTTCATTTTCTATTTTTCTTAATTTAAAATAGTTTAAATTAATTAATAATTATTTTTTAATTAATATTAATTATTTAAAAAGTAGGAAAAATATATTTTAAGTTTGAAAATTAGTTTTATAATATTTTAGATTTTTCCAAATTTATTTTTCATATTTTTAATGTAATTTCATAATTAGTTATAATTTAGGTTAATTTAAATAATTAATAAGTAATTAGAAAATAGTAATTAATTAATAATAATTAATTAAATAGTGTAAAAATTAATTTTAATTTTCCAAAAAGTTTATTTTATTATTAGGATATTAAAAATGTGATTTTCATCTTTGTAAGTATTTTATTTTATCAAAAATCGCGTTTTATTTTGTACATCTACGTAAATTTAAATCAGACGTAAGCGTTTTTAGGTTTAAATCGTTTCTGGGTTTTCAAACTTTACAGTCTTGTTCAAATAGCTTATTTAAGCTATTTCCTTGTAGATTCCTTAGTTCAAATCAATCACAATCCCCTTTCTGTCCAAATTCACCTGATCACAAACCCGTTTGAATACAATCCACACCTCGTCGGGACATAACGACCCGGGGAAACACTATATTCCGCGGAGCATTGAGCCTAAGGAGTTTGATTATACTGACCACATCCATGGTTGACTTTAGTTGACTGCTTTTGCCTCAATCAATGACCTCACGATCAACCAAATTGAAAGGGTTTTTGAAATCCACCAGTACCATAGAGAGGCCCTCCTCGCAACCACGGTCTTCAATAATCCTATTCACGGCATGAAGAATGGCCTCCCCTCCTCTAGGTACCCCGACACCAAATTGAAGATCATTTAAATAACTGTCTAAGGAGTGGCCGATCATAGAAGCCCCAACCTTGGAGACTAGACGCCTCCAAACGGTCCCCACAGCAATGGGACGGATACCACCTCCGGGCTTGATCAGCGGTGTAAGAGGAGCACTAGCAATGAACTCGCCCAACACCCTAGGACATTTACCATCAAGAAAAAGATTAACCACATGGGTGATAGAATCGATTAACTCATCGGAAATAGCCACAGCAGCACCACTAAAACAATCCAAAAGGTGTTGGGCGCGCAATACATCTCGACCACAGGAGGTACCAGGGGGAAAACTCTTGATCATATCAAGAACCACAGCAGGAGATGCAGTGAGGTTATGGTGATCAATAGGTATATCCGGCAGAGAAGGGCAGACTTGAAGGGATGCTTAGCCTTAAGGTCCTCAAGAGTGGTATCATTATAAGGAGCAACACCTGAAGAAGAAAGAACTCTGACAGCCGCAGTATAATGGCCATCACAAATCTTCCTCTTACATTGCTTGACATTACGCTCCCCCAAGTCCAAGTTTTCATCATCAAGCTGCAAGCTACTACTAGATGAACCCCAAGAGCTAATGGCTTTAGCGATATATTCTTCCTGACGCTGGCGTTTAATAGCAGACCTGCACTCCATGTTACTCCTTGGGCAAAAGGTTTTCAGGAGACAAAGAGGCAAAACTAACAGGCTAACCCAACAAGAAATGTCCTCAGGTGTGCAGATCACCTTATTAAGAGCTTCTTTCAGCACACGAGCGAATCCCAGACGACACTTTGGAGGGATGGATTTGACAGTGTACAACCCTTTGGAAAGCAAGGTGTCAAGTAAGTGTATATCAAAACCAAACTGCTCCTCTGAAGTTGAACCCTCAACATGAGCAAGTTGAACAGAAGAGGGAACTAGTGGCTTGGCGAGATCAAACAACACGAACCTAACAACACCATCACCACAATCAGGGGGTGACACAAAATCATATCCATGCCGACACTTAGAGCGAAGAGCATGCGTCTTGAAACAAACCCCACACAACCAAATCCCCATACGCTTCAAAGTGACCTCAGCCGCCTAAAAAACAACAAGATTAGTAGCCAGAGAATGTTTAGTGGTAGATAACGCATCCTTATTGAAATGACGATCACGTAAATGAAAGATCAATGAGGTTTTGGTGAGTCCATTTCCACTTCCATCATGACAACCACTTAAACCCGCAAAGGGACAATGAAATCGCGTGATTGCCATAACAATAGAACAAACGGTGTCAAATCACCACAAGTCAAATCGCAAATCAAACTGCAAAAACACTTGAGCCAAAAGACGGTTCAAACCACCGGTCAAAATGTAAGTTACTAAGGCCAAACCGCAACAACTCAAAGGGCCTGTCCGCACTATGACAAAAACAATAATCCCATAACAAGGCCCAAAAGCAATAGGCCCAATAATATAATACAACTCGTTGTATCACTTACTATCATAAACAACTCGCTTCCAAAAGTATGATGGGCCACCAAACAAAATGCTGGAACGTAATATGAACCAAAAAGAAAACAAACAATGGGGCCCACTAGACAAATCACAAGTGACGTATCCCGCCACTACCAACCAAAAACCAAGCGCAACTCGCTATCAAGCTAACAACTCGCTACCAAGCAACCCGAACAAATTGCTAACCAGGAACAATTTTATAGCAGGAACAAATTGATTGGCCAGCAGCAATAATCCAACGAGGTAAAACAAAGACAACAACAAATATGAAACCCAAATTCGTTTGTACAGGATATATAAAGTTAAAGATTGAATAAGAAATTCAATGAATCCAACGAAGAAAGTTGATTATTTTAATAGCCTAGGGATGGATCATGGATACGGATTGGTGGGATCAAAACGAAAAGACGAAAAGCGTTTCGCCATAATCGCCCACACACACACCGTGATTTGAACGAGTAGAATTTTTCACTTTTTATTATTATTATTATTATTATTATTATTATTATTATTATTATTATTATTATTGCCTTCAACTTTAATTATTAGTTTTTGACATTAAAATAAAAAGACAAACGTAAAACGTTTTATAAGAAACAAAAAGGTTCTTAGAAAATTTCTGAAAAGTTTCACAAGATAGGAGACGTTAATGGATAAAAAAAGTACTACATATATATAAAAGTTTTTCCGAAAACTAGGGATGAGCATCTGGCCGAAACCGACCCATCCCGAACCGAGCCCGACTCATCCCGAAACCGACAACCTGAAAATCCCTAACCGAATCCCGACCCGAGTATATCCCGAGTCCCGAATTGTGTGGTTTTCTTTGTGTTTTGTCGGTTTATCCCGAGTCCCGACTTCTTGGAAATCCCAACCCGAGTCCTGACCCGAGTATAGCTCGGTTTGTGTCGTTCGGGGTCGGTTTGTGTCGTTTTTCGGTCGGTTTTGCTCACCCCTACTGAAAACTGTATAGTTTTGATGCAAATAATTGTGTAGAAAACGTTTATGCATTAAATTACACCGTTCGTCCCTGTGGTTTGACCATAATAACATCACAAGTCCTTCAACTTTCATTTTGGCATGGTCGATCCTTATAATGAAGTTTTGTAACATCGTTCATCCTTATCAATTACACCGTTCATCCCTGGAGTTTGACCGTAATAACATCGCAAGTCCCTCGGCTGTTAGTGATAAAGACGAATGGTGTTATAAAACTTCATTATAAGGATCGACATGCAAAAATGAAAGTCGATGAACTTGCGATGTTATTATGGCCAAACCACAAGGATTAACGGTGTAATTTACTAAAATTGTAAATTGACATTTCTGCATCAAAATTTTGTTTTCAATCTAATTTCTTTGTAGTCTAGTATCAAAATTTTATTATGCCATCAAAATGTAACAAATTAAAAATTTTGTGCATCAAAATAATTAATTAGTTAGAGCCTTCTGTATCATAAAGCAAGGCTTGCGTTAAGGGTGACGCGAAGGTAAGTTAACGTGAGTTAACGTCAAGTTATGATACCGCCCTCCTCAAGTTATGGTTGAGTTATAACTTTGCATTACCATGGCAATGTTGAATTATAATTGCTAGTGGACAAAAAAGTGGTGTTTATGTATGTGTAATTTGTAAATATTTAAATACAAGTGGGTCTTAAAAGGTAGTTTTATGGTTGTGTTATGATAATGGTGTTTTTTGGGTGTTAGAGGTTGAAATGTTAAAGCTGGCGTGGCACTAACGTTGCGCTGAATTATAAGTTAACCCTTGGTCATGATACCAACTGCTCTTAAAAAAGCTTACACTTAAATAACTACAATTTATTCTGTTTAACGTTATACAGTATTCCGATCATGCCATATATATATATACGAGCGGGGGTACCCGCGCGTTGCTGCGGGAATGTTGTGTTTATTTCAAATTATTTTTATTATTTTTATTTTTTTAGGGACTAAATTTGCAAAAGATCGCTAACGGGGGACTAACGGTGCAATTTATAGCTAACGTGAGGGACTAAAAGTGTAAAATCGTTAGCTACAGTACACATACTATTACAAACTGAATTTACTGTAGCAGTTACTGTTTTGTACTGTAGCAACGTTATTTTCAGTTTTAATCCCTTAACGTGGCGTTCTTTGCAAAGTTAGTCCTTAGGGACTAACAGTGAAAAAAAAGTTAACCTTAGGGGCTGTTTATGTTTATTATTTGTACAGAAAAAGCCCCTGAAGTTACTGTTCCTTTTCAAATTTAATCCACATTTGTTAGATAACGGTCATTAAGGACTAACTTCGCAATTGATCGCTAACCTCAGGGGCTAAAATTGGCAAACACGAAACTTGCAAAGTTAATGTTGCTACAGTAACAAAAACGCCTTTTAGTATATATATATATATATATATATAATTCGAGTTTGTTTGTATTTTCTCAACATAAAAACGATAAAACAAAATATGAGATATTGCGAGACTACTGTGAAATCAAAACGAGCATTATTCAGTATAATATTTTTCAGACGCATTTAAAACTCTCTTTACACATTTTTCTTTCTGTGCTAATATATTTTTCTCTATTACATTTTTGTCATTTTTTCTCTTTTACTTTATAAGGATCAACATAGTAGTAACATGAATTATTAAAATGAGACGAAAATATTATATCATTTTGAGGTTTGAATTGTCTAACTCGTCACCCTATAAACATGATAACCCGCTTGACTCGCTTGTACAACTAAGAGCAAGGGTTATGGCATGCCATTTCATTCTTTTTAGTATCACCTCAACGTCATTTCAGTATTCTTATTTTTTACACTCACATACCAAAATACTGCTTCATGCCTTCACTCATTACACCCTTTTCAAATGTCATTTAGGTCTCAGCATACCCAAATTAAACACAACACTCACACACAAAACCAATTAGCTTGGGAAGTGGAGCATGATGGTCTGGGTATGGTGGCACGATGGTGGCAGCGCCATTTTGGTGGCCACATTGGATTTGGCTTGGTGCGCCATAATACCCGATGGTCTTATGTGAGTCATAACAAGATCTTAAGTTATTTAAAACGAATATTCAAATTTATAATTTGCCCTATAACATTAACTTAATCACAATGACACGTTACAATACACTCTTAAACAAATACTTTACATAATCAAAAGCAATGATAAAAAATAAAAAATAAATAAATAAATAAAATAATAATAATAATAATATTTATTCGTTTATCTATACTACATAGAGAAAATTGCAAAAATCGTCCTTATGGTTTGGCCAAATTGCACGTTTTGTCCTTACAGTTCATTAATTGCAAAAATGGTATGTTGACTACACTGTTTCATGCACTTTTGGTCCTTTGACTTAACTAGCGTTAAATGGACTCCGTTAGCAGTTACACTTTAGCCCCATTTGGTTAACCACCATCACCCATACATTAACCTATAATTTAACTTTTTTTCAAATTTTATGAAAAAAAAATCACCTTGTATTTTTTTTGAAACATTTGTTTGGAAAAAAAAAATTTACAAAAAGAATTTTTAATTTTTTTCAAAAAAGTATTTGCGGCACATTGAATTTTTTTTTTGAAATATTTTTTTACAAAAAAAAGTTTCAAATTTTTTTAAAAAAGTATTTGCGGCACATTGAAAAAAAAATTAGAAATATTTTTTTTGAAAAAAATTTTTGGAAAATTTTTTTTGCAAAAAGAATTTTCAATTTTTTTCAAAAAAGTATTTGCGGCACATTGAAACTTTTTTTTTTGGATTTTTTTTTTTGAATTTTTTTTTGGAAAATCTTTTTTACAAAAAGAATTTTCAAAAAAAAAATATATATATATATATCAAAAAATAAATTGTATTTTTTTTGAGAAATTTTTTTCCCAAAATTTTTTTAAATGTGCCGCAAATACTTTTTTAAAAAAATTTCCAAAAAAATTTTCAAAAAAAAATTCCAAAAACTATTTTTTTCAATGTGTTGCAAATACTTTTTTGAAAAAATTTGAAAATTCTTTTAGTAAAAAAAATTTCAAAAAAAATTTTCAAAAGAAAATCCAATTTTTTTTTTCAATGTGTCGCAAAAACTTTTTTGAAAAATTTTGAAAATTATTTTTTTTTTAATTTTAAAAAAAAATTCAAATTTTTTTTAAATATGCCGCAAATACTTTTTTGAAAAATTGTTTTTTTCCCAAAAATTCGAAAAACAGTGAAATTATTGGTTAAAAGATGAGTGTTGCAATGGTGGTTAACCAAAAGGGGCTAAAGTATAACTGCTAACGGAGTCCATTTAACACCAGTTAAGTCAAAGGACCAAAAGTGCACGAAACAGTGCAGTCAACGTAACATTTTTGCAATTAATGAAAAGTAAGGACGAAACGTGCAATTTAGCCAAACTATAAAGACGAATTTTGCAATTTTCTCTACTACATATAATGAATCTATTAAATACACTAAGGGTCCCTTTGGTTGGTGGCATATAATGAAATAATGAATCCATTAAATACACTAAGGGTGCGTTTGGTTCAAGATATATAAATGACATTATTTAAAATTCTAAGCAAATGTAAATTCTTTTCATGTGGGAGGAAATTAAAATGACCCACTTTTACCCTCAATCATGCAAATAAATTTCCTGGGCTCACATATTTATTGTGAACCAAACAAGTTAATTGAAGCAAATTTAATTTCAATTCCCTTCAATTATCTTGAATTTACTCCAACCAAATGCCCCCTAAGGGTTGGTGGGTTTATATGAGGGGTTTGGGCATAAGTCCAAAAATATTATTTGGTTGATAATGTTTATCTTTTCAAAACCCTTGAACAAGAGTTTTTCGAATCCACACCAACCAGGTAGGTTTACATCAAGTCAGTGGGACCTTTTACATATCCTCTCACATTCTGTTCTTTTTTTAATATATAAATAATATTTTTTGTTCAAAATTTATTATAAAATATATTTAATAAATAATTTTTCTCTCTTTCAAAATTATCCCAAATCCAAATTGTATACCAAATCAAAATCCTAATCCAACCTCACTTATAAATCAAACAGACCCTAAGATATTTTATGAATACAAATAACATGCTTATTGTACAAACTAATTAAACACAAACATACTTATTGTAGCATATAGTCAACCCTATAGAGCAAGGTCGACATAATTAAGTAACGCAAATGATAATAAATAATAAATTTGAATACATATATGACATATATAAAAGAACCATTAAGGGTCCGTTTGGTTGTAGATGGGCTTATGATTAGGATTTGAATTTGGATTTAAATTTAGTTTAGGATTTGGATTTGGTTTTGATGTATGAGAGAGAAAATAATATTTAAAAATATATAATACATTAAAATATGATTTAAAAATCATTTATGTTAATATTTATTGTTTCATAGTATGCATTAATAAGATATAGAAAAAGAAAAATAGGAACAAAACAAAATCTGGTCCCATTTTGTCAAAAATCCACTTAAACAACCCAACTTTTATGTAGCCCTAATATTCGGTATTCATCTCTAAACCAAAATTCCCTAAACGCAGACAAAGTGCTGATATGGACTTTTTAACCCAAAACCCCTCGTAACCCCAACAACCAAACATGCCCTAATATCTTAATACGCTAATTATGTTTTTGGTATGCAACTTTTAGTGGAAAGGAATTGAATGATAGTAGATTTTATTTGTTTGGCTTGTGGGTTAGATTAATTAATAATCGTAGATGAGGGTATCATCGATATCATAAGGAACATGTGGTATTTGACATAAATTATATAATATATATAAAACCCAGGAATGACATGGCAAAAAAAACGCTCTCCCATTGGTGTGGTTACTATTATAACAACTGTTCATGCTTCCCCCTTCATATTTATCACCCACCTCCACAGCCCCCATCTCCACAACCCTAGAACCTTCTCCCATCTCTCTGATAAATCCCCCCCCCCCCTCTCCATTTTCTTCCTGATTCTTCTTCCCACCAAATAACCGTTGTGCTTGGTTATTTGTTGGTTCAGGGGATGACGATATTAAAGAGGCTATTCCGATTTGAGGTTAACATTTGGGGAAGAGACCGATTGGAATATTTTGCTACCACTTAAAAAAAATCAAAGGGTATGGTTTCTTAATTTGGTTAAACTTTTTCTTATCTTATTGTAAAACAAGATTAGGGTCTGATTGTCTTTTTGTTTTTATGAATTGGGTGTTTTGAAAAACGGATGAACAGTGCTTATAATAGTGGTTTGCGCTAAAATAGTGGGCACACACACTCCCCGACTACAGGTAAACATCTACCTTCTTTTTAAGCGTTATATGGATCTTGCTCTAATATATTAGCAATTATTATCATTATAGAAATGTCCAGTAGAGTGCTACAAGGTTCTGTTGATTTACATATCAATGGCAGACGCCGAAGTGCACCCATTCAAGGTCATTATCTTTTGTCTATTGTCGATTTCCCGCTACAATTATATGTGTTCATTAACTTCTAAATTTTCATTTTTTTTTTCTTTTTATTTGGTGGCAATTATCCAGGTACACCATCGCAATTTTCCAGGTACACCATCGGCAACTGTAAACAGGTATGTGGTCATTGTGGAACACTTTTATGGTATGCATAAAGGGTAACATGACGAATGGGTTTGAATCTGTTGTAAAAAGAGAGCAGGGTGAGATATGGAGTGTGCCAGGAGGCAGTTTTATGTGGGTATGGTATGTTTTCGTTCTCTATGGTTAAGATGAAGTAGGAAAAGGTTTAGTTAAAAGTATGTGTTCACTAGAGCAATGTTACGGGTATTTCAAGATAAGATTTATTGCTAATTTATTTTTCTTTTATCTTTTCAAATAAGGAAGATGTTGATTTAGTTTGAGAAAGTCTTATTTGATGTGTGAAATAATTAGGATTAGATAACTAGCTATAAGAAAATCCGGATAAGCAGTTTTTGGTACACTGTTTGGGGCTCCCTACTTGCTTCAAAACTGCAACAAAGCGGTTCCTGATAGGATGTCGGTCATTCGCTTATTTGCTTTAAAAATATACTATACATAGTTAACCACTTAGATAACCAATCCTAAACATGAAAGACCCCAAATTTGTGTAATGAATATCACCTCCTTGATTTGAAAAAAGTGAACTGCAGTTAAACTAGTAGTTAGCCATATTTAGTGTGTATGTGTGTCATTCCAACTATTAGATATGTGGGTTCAAACGGGTCTGAGTGTGTTGATGTGACAAGATGCACGCAAAACATGTGATGTGGATTACTTGCGTTACTATTAGTAGTAAGGATTTTTCATCTTCTATCTACGTTACTATAGCCTTGCATTTTCCCCCAATAGTCTTATGTTTTTTTTGGTTTCCAGGTGTGTTACACGACAAAGCAATTGTGTATATTACAATTCGGCGGAAGAGGTTAGTGCATAAGAATTTGCTCATTATTCTAAGTAAAGGTTTGTGTTCATTTTAGTTATGATGCTCATTAGGACAATATACTCGGTAATTAGTAATTACCCAATTTGAACAGATACTAACTTTATTATCACTGGACCTTATTATTCAGCCAAAAGCTATATATGTAAAGCAAGTTGTCCGCTTATTTGGTACTACCTGTCTCACTTAACCAAAGTTCTTATTATCACTATTCTGTTTCATTTTGAAAGCTCATATTATGTCATAGGATTAGTGTAGTATTCTCATTTAATCCAACTGTTTGTTTAGGGGGCGTTTGGATTAGCCTATTTTTCTGGCTTTTAGAGATTTTGAAAAGCCATTTTTCCTAGCTTATCAAACTTAAATCATTGGATATAACATAATTAAGTTGGATATGAAAGTGAAAGAAACATACTCAAAATCTTATTGTGTCCCAAACATATAATTGGTACCAAAAACTACGACTAGGGGCACAACAAAAAGTGCGTTGGTATGTTATGCAAAACCAAGTTCTTATTTGTCTCAATTAAATTTGTTGTGCTTTTAGTATGAGTGGAATGCAATAACACAAGTAACGATGTGGTATGATATTACAAAAATGAATCAAAGTCAGCTTCATGATTATGGTAAGTACTAGACAACAAGCAACTACCAGACTTAGTGTAGTCATGAGTATTAAATTTTGTCAACCTTTCTATGACCAGCAATGGAGCTAATTATTGGTCGACTACTATTTACCACGAGCTTCAATGTATTTCAATCGTATGTCTAAAAGCTTAACGGAAAATACAATGTTTGAGATAGTAGAATGGAGAAAAGAAGAGATATCATACTCAAATAAATGGCAAGATACAAAGCTTTACCCTGTGAAAGCCAGCGTGATGTGCTAGCCATTTCTACGTCCCTTTTTCAGAAATACATCAGGTGAGTTCATTGATAGTTGTCAATGAAAAAGGGACACATTGGGCCAAAGGAAAAGGTGATACAACGGTTATCTTTACAGTTTGAATGTACTTGGGTGTATTTTTGTCAGGTGTGAAAATAAGTGGAAATGTATGAATCAAATTTCCAACATGCTCATTACAATTCAAAACCATCATGCTCAGAGTCTGAAGGTCTGTAAGTAAATTTCCAGAAGTCACATAAATGCAGATTCAACAATAAAAGAGCTCACGCCCAAGTTAACCGAGACTGTAGCAACAACAACAGCAACAGCAACAGCAACAGTAGTCTCTTACGGTTTGAAGGTTCGTTTATATTTCATTTAACCTTTTACTTATGAAAAGTATATAGTATTACAAGTAAAGATGGGCAGCTGGCAAAATGTGTGGCGTGAGTGGGGTATGTAACTGTTCAAAATGGGTCGGGTCTGAATGGGTTGAGATGGGTGCAAAGCTATGTAATATATTTTGATTATGTCAAATACGTTTACAAATATCTAATTATAAGTAGATAACCTGAAAAAATAAACAATCTCATTGATGCAATATATTGAATTCAATTTGTGAATGTTCAATTGAGTTGATAGTGTTACGGGTTGTTTTGACAGGAAGAGTATGGGCGAATCATTACATATTGAGGTTCGATTGTGTGATATGAGTGGAGGCATGTACCCGCATTAGTAGGCTGCCTCCAGAACCCAAAGGAACCATTGATACATTGGTTTTGTTGACCCAGAGGTATGGCAGAAGAGCCGGTAACATGAAGGTATAGTAATATAATTAATTCGCTATGATTATACAACTTTTTTTACCTTTCCTGTGCTAATGAATTGCATGAATGTGCTGTTTATAGACATGCTAATTATTATTTTCTTCTTAATTGGTAGGTTTATATGCTTTGATAAGATATGTTGATGCTAAAGACTTTAGAGAGTTAAGGAGAAGATACAAGGCTAAGGATACAAGAGAAAATAATGGAACACTTTAGGGATGTATTGATGGATCTTGGGTAAAGAAATATGGATCTTTGGGATATCTTTCGAAGCAAAAGCATAACAAAGTCACAGAAATATCAGGTATGTTTCCTTAAAATTTTCTATCCATGTTTGTTTATTTCTGAACTCTTTGAAACTAACCTGTTGTGCAACGTGGAAATGATGGTACAAATTTTTTGATGAATGGCTTTGAATAGTTTTCAGGTGTTTAAATGGATGTTTATTGTGTGATGTTTGTGCAGGTGCCAAGCGTTTAATTGGAAGGAGGTTTTCTAATCCATAAGTGCAAAGCGACATGAAGCAATGGCCATTCAAAGTAGTCCCTAAGAAGCCCATGATTATGGTCAGGCCGTAAGCGCCAGAAGAACCTCAAATATGAGGAATGGAAATCAACTGTTGTAGAATCCAGTAAGCAAAGCGAGGAAAAAGGTACATAACTCATAGGTGGCAATGTGGCCATGCAAGAAAGTGTGTTTCGCAAACCTTTTGAGTAAATTGATTATTTGTGTCTCTTAAAGATTCACAATTTTAGAAACACATTTGCTGGTATGAATATGCTAATCAAATTAGCGACTTATTGTTTATTCCCATCAAAATCGTAATGGTTGTTTATAAGGTTGACTATTTCATTTTAAATCTATATGGTTGTTGCTATGGGTATGACTGATCTCATATACCAACGGCTCCCGCAGCAACGCGCGGGCTACCCCGCTCGTTGAATTGAATGGGTAGGCCCACCAATGTCATTCATTTTATTATTATTATTATTATTATTATTATTATTATTATTATTATTATTATTATTATTATTATTATTATTATTATTATTATTATTATTATTATTATTATTATTATTAGAGTAAAATGCAGAAATCGTCCTTGTAGTTTGCAAAAATTGCACGTATTCTCCCTGGTCTTCCATAAGTGCAGGCGGCCTCCCTGGTCTTCATACTTTTAGTTCGTTTTGGTCCCTGGCACTAACAACCGTTAGTCCATCTCAGTTAGTCGATATATAAATGGTCCCTGTCCCTACGCTAAATTGCGTCCAACGTCCCTATTTTTTTGAAATTTTCTTTTCCCAACTTTCTTTTCTCGAAAATTTTTTTTTTCCGAAATTTTTTGTCGGAATTATTTTTTTCTCAAATTGATTTTTTTAGAATTTTTTTTTCGTGAAATCATTTCTTTTTCTTAATTTTATTTTCGAAATTATTTTTTTTAGAAAAAATTAATTTTTTATCGAATTTTTTTTCCATTTATTTTCTCTGAAATAATTTTTTAAGAAACTTTTTTCCAAAAAAAAAATTAAAAATTTTGTTTGGAAATTTTTTTCCTGAAAATTTTTCAGAAAAAATAATATTTTATTCGAATTTTTTTTTTCTGAAATAATTTTTTTAGAAACTTTTTTCCAAAAAAAAATTTTAGAAATTTTTTTCCTAAAAACATTTTTTTAGAAAAATAATTTTCAAAAAAAAATATTTTTTCTAAAAAAATTAATTTCGAAAATAAATTTAAGAAAAAGATATAATTTCACGAAAAAAAAATTCTAAAAAGTTAATTTGAGAAAAAAATAATTCCGAAAAAAAATTTCAGAAAAAAAATCGAAAAAAAAGTTGGAAAAAAAAATTTCAAAAAAATAGGGACGTTGGACGCAATTTAGCGTAGGGACAGGGACCATTTATGCATTAACTAACTGAGATGGACTAATGGTTGTTAGTGTCAGGGACCAAAACGAACCAAAAGTATAAAGACGAGGGAGACCGCCTGCACTTATGGAAGACCAGAGAGGATACATGCAATTTTTGCAAACCACAAGGACGATTTCTGCATTTTATTATTATTATTATTATTATTATTATTATTATTATTATTATTATTATTATTATTATTATTATTATTATTATTATTATAAAAACCATTGCTTTCATTAGAAACATGAAACTATTACACAAAATTGGAGGAGAGTCTAGACACAATCTGAGCTTCCACTAATTTCTGAATACAAAAACTAAAACGATGGAAAATAAAACCACCGCTCTTGATGTTATTAGAGTGGCTGATGGAATAGACTTAATACGAGAGAGTGTATTCAAAGCTTCCACCTCAAATTCCCTAAACGTAGAAAAAGCAAAAGGAACGAATTTGTATCCATTGTTTTCAAATTTGGACGCATACTTCTTCTTCTTTTTCTCCACAACATTACTCAAAGCTACCCTAGGGGCCCATGAAGTGTAACAACCCGCATTTTCAGGACATTCCTCATATTCACTATTCATCATTTACTATTCACCGGTCACTATTCATCATTTTACTATTCATCATTTTCGGAGTCAGTTTGTGATTCCGAGAAGCGTTCAAAAATTTTACTATTCATGTGACACTATTCATTCCGGAAGGAAATCACTATTCACGATTTCCGTTCATTTCATCGTAAACTGAGTTTACGGGTCTCCAAATTCGCGTAACCAATGTGGTTTAGCTGCGAATTCATGCATCATTCATTAATGACATTTCATATAGACTGGAGCAGTCTACAAATCATCATCACTTTAGAACCTACACGGATATGCATTATTTCTATATACGTATGTTTAATTTGTAATTAACGTTACCACTCAGTTTTTACTACGAACGTATACCCAATACTCCCGACTACGATCCTAACATATTTTCATACTCATTATAATAATATAAAAATTATATTATTAATTTACCCGGTGTTTTGAAACCGATTACTATATTTCACGGTCGGAGCTTATTACTTCGTCGGTTTGCGTTATTTCAATTCAATAATTTTTCTAACACCCGATTCTCATCAGGAATAATATTTTACAACTTTTACAACTTCGTCGTATTTTATTTTACCTCGTCACGATTTATTTTTAGTTAACTCGGTACCCGATAACACCTAATGCATACATAAAACTAACTAATACATACACTTTTGGGGACAAGATCCTTAATTAGCCCCCAACTTTCCCCATTTTTCTCACCATTTTCCGCCCCCCCCCCCCCCCCCTAGTTCCCTAGTCCATGTGACATTAATTAACAAAGACCAAGACTTAGACTTTACAAATATCTATACTTCATTACTTTTATTTTTATACCAAAACAACTAACAAAGTTCTCTCATCCTTTTCCTTCTCTCTACAAATTTCGGCCAAACAAGAACACCAACAAGAAATCATAAACTTTCAAGATCCAAGTGTTAAATCAAGTTCTAATCATGATCTAGTTGGGGTTTTGTGATAAAAACCCTAGGTTATTAATCAATTTCTCATCAAATCACCTCAAATTTTCAAGTAAGCTTCAATAACATCTTTATAATCTTTTCATAATTTCATTTCACTAGTTACAAGTTATATTTTCAAGATATATTGGTAAAACATGCATATGTGATATGTTATACATACCACTTGTTACACATTTTCTTTATAAACATAGATCTATAAATTTCACTAGTAATCTCATGAGATCCACCAAGATTGGTGATGTTTAGGAACCCATGACACCCTAAGAAGGTGTATGGTAGGATTGGGTACTTGTGGAGTTGATTTGAGATAGTTTGGTTAAGTTTCGAACAAGCCTCGAACTAGAAAAATTGATTTTTACAACTATATAAAAGCTACTGTCCATTTTTGTAAAACGTGGGAAACTCAGGGTCTAGGGTGTAACTTTGGACCAAAGATTTAGAAAATACATTCCTAGACGAAACTATGGCCGAAAACGGGGATAAAACGAGTTAATAACGAAGAAGTTATGATATTTCCAATATTAACGACGAAAACTATTTTCTGAAAAATTACTTGCTGTCCCACGATTTTCATGGACTGTTTTGAGGCCTAAAACTTGATCTAGCCGTCCCGAATTATCAAAAATATATTAGTATGTTGTCCCACGATTCCGGGGATATAAAGAACGTAGAAAACAAGCTTATAACGAAAAAGATACAAGCGTTTGAACTTAGACGATTTTTACAAATTTCCATCAGCTTTTCTATTATTATTTTGCCGTAAAACTGTCTTTGCGAGACACCACTTTCTCGGTTGTTTTTCTTTATGATCAGATCAGTTTGAGTCCGAGCCGTAGTTTTATGAAATCAAGATCTTCCAGCAAGCTTTTCAAATCAATTGGCTGTTCGTTGAATAGACTTATAACGAATAAACTACGACCTCATCTATATACCCGATAAACTATATATATTTTGACAGCTGTTACTATAATGAAATTTTCTAAGTGTTGAACATAATACTTTCAAGTAACAACAATAAGAGTCGATTTTATCATCGATCAAGACCCGTATAACCAAAAGTTAAATGACACGACTTCAAGATATTGTTACAAGGTTTTCAAAAACGCCGAGTTTTATCACTAACCATTAACGTACAACATTTCGCGACTTGTTTTGCGAGGCCATTTTGGGCATATTTGCAAGTAATGAAAATGTTATTTTTGCGACGAAAACCTTATATTTGCCGATAGTACACCAAACAAGGATCGTGGAGTACCGTTTCAACCTATTTACATGAAAAGTGGTTATTAACTTAACGAGACGTCAAAACTGTATTTTTCGACGATAAACGTTATTTTCAAAACTAACGAGTGGTATCGATAACATACGTATTTGCATATGTAGCATCATTTCATTTCTTACATTAGATCATATCATTCCTATTAGGTTGCGATTAGAGATCGTGCCTCATTTCGTGTATTCATTGTTGTCATCGTAGCTATTGCACCAGGTGAGTTCATAACCCCTACTTTTACTTGTTTTACAACTGTTTTGGGGGAAGATACATGCTCCTTACTATTTAAATTCAATGCTTGTTTTAATTGAACGCGATTCATTTTCTCAAACATTACTGGATGGTTGAAATACTTGATTTGATTACTTGAATACATTATGAATTACTTATTCCATCCTTGATTACTTTCTTATAAACACAAGTTCTTGCTTTTGCGGACATAAATACAAAATTGTTACTTTGCCTGAGTTACCTATTACTGCCACTGAAGTCCCCTTTATCATGAACCGTTAATTACATGCGTGTGAGCGCGAATGCTGTGGATAGATCTATTTGGGTTGACACCCCGTCCGAGTTGGTCGCGCCAACTTGTCAAACGGACGCATATCATTCGGATTACTTCCGAGTGTCTGGCAAACACTTACTTGGGGCATTTTATGCTTGATTGCATATGATTACGTCGAGCTTCGGGGTCATGAGCTTTAGGCATTGTATACCTTATTTTTAGCTGTGACATTGTATTTGTTATATTGTTTTGCTACTGAAAATCTCGTGTTCCGCAAATGACTTGTTTACATAAACCAATTCATATTTGGCAGTGGGTCGTAAACACACAGGTTACAAGTCTCTTATGGCGGGACTTGCAACTGAGTGGATTTACGATGCCTTTGCTGGGAAATACTTGATTTCTAGAAACACTTGTTTACGGGAAATACTTGTTTACTTAAAACTATGAACTCACCAGCTTTATGCTGACGTTTTAGCATGTATTTTCAGGTTTTAAGCAATGGCACGCTACTGGAGGTTTTGGCAGGGCATGACATGGTCATAGAAGACTCTGATATTCATATGTGGACCGTTTTTAACTATTTTAATGGCCTACTTCCGCAAAAATTTTAAACAGTGTAAATTCAACATTTTTAATTAAGCTATTTTATTCTAAATAATTTAAGTGAAAACCAGTTTTGAACTTGTGTTGTAATACCAATTGAGTTACACCCCAGCTACACGTATGCTTCCGCTGGACCCGATTCTGGGGGTGTGACAGATTGGTATCAGAGCTTTGGGCTATAGCGAACTAAGTGTTTTTAAAACCAAGACTATAGCTACTTTCAATAAAACTTAACCCTATGACCGCCTCGTGCCTGCCTGCCAAGCTGATGCCTCATTGGTAGTTGTTGCTGACTTATGTGATGAGATTTGTATCTCATTATTAGATATATCATATTCATTTATTCTAAGTGATTATTACAATTGTCTTTCATATAAGCATGATCATGTATCATATATGTCACCACGTTATGTTTTTCCTGGCATAGTTTCATAATTTGACCTCGAGTTTTGGTCACTTGTTTTTGTCTTTCCGAACGTCTGGGTATTTGTGAAGGACATGGTATTAGTATAACTAAGCCGAGTATTTCAAAATTCATGGAACCTCGGTGGAATGTAGACTGGTCACCTACATTCAACCCGGGATAGTGAGATATAGGCTGACCACCTATGTCTGACTCAGAAATGAATTTTGCAACACTGAGAATGGTTATAATAAAATTGTGTCTGGATTGAATCCTTTACTTAATTTCCAAATGTTTTCATTTATGTGTGTGTATACCCTCGTTGTCAGAACATTCATACTTTTCATCATTTCGTTAACCGCCGCTTGGAAGCACGTCAACTAGTCATTTTATTTCATGAACTTTCATAATTATGCACAATACACTTACATCACAGTATTTTCTTTTATCACAATCTCATTTTGTTGCGGTTGTCACAGTCTTTTCCCTTCTCACCATCACTATCATTCCCTTTCTCACCCCTATTTATATAAGGAATTAGGTGACACTCTATAGAATCCTATGACACTCATCCTTCACTACTCTCGATATTGATAAGTGGATATTATCAATGACCTCCCTAGGAAAGACTTTCTATACCTTTTATAGGGATGATCCCTCGGTACAGTAAGACGCTTCAAAACTCAACAGAAATCTCAGGATATCACAAAACCATTCGAACCACTATCACTGGCCTGATCACAAAAAAAAAAAAAAAAAAAAAAAAAAAAAAAAAAAAAAAAAAAAAAAAAATCCATCATCTAGAAAGTATTGGCTTGACTGAATTACAGGATTTGTTTCGATACGAGTGCTCACTAAGCCACACCATAGAGATAAATCCAACCTCTTAACCAAGACTATAAATTGAACATGTCCTCACCAATAGACTTTATTCAAACGTGTTAGACACCTATGCATTTGTGCAGATATACCTACCAGGATATTTTATCCTCTTAATACTTTCACTTTAAATGGATTTTTCTCCAAACTACCGTTATACAAAACATATATCTTGTAAGAAACACTTTTCTGAGGCACTTATTTGACAAGTAAATTCCTTTTGGTTATTCTTTTACAAACTATTGAATGTTAAGAAATTTTAAACATCGATCTTTGGTAAACCATACTATCCATCTAATGTTGAAAATTGTCTTATATTGCATAACTATTAAATTTTGAAACATCAAGAAAAATGTTATTTGGAAAGCCGTTTGCTTAAAAAGTTGTAAATTTATTTATTTAGGGAAGGTTTATGAACAAAACACACGATCTCAAAACAAACTTTGAAAAATCAATCACTATATTACATCATTTATACATTTAGGAGTTGTGAATTGACGACATAGAACTTGGGGAAAATCTTAGTAATGGAGACTAAGCATCGTAGGTGGAGAAAGACTCAATTCATGACATCCTGCGGAGAATCACAACCTTATCCTAATTTATTATTTTCATTAACACCCTTTGACGGACTTAACCTTGTAAGTTTTTCCACAAGATTCATGATATCCATTTCAAGTATTCCTAATAGAGGAATTTGATTTACCTCAAACTCCTAGCGATTTCATTAAGATTCTTTTGGAACTACACCACCTATCATCGGCGGACCGATGGTCAGAAATTAGAGAACGATTCAAACATAGGGAGATATGCCCAAATCGGGTGTGATTGACACTAGAAATGGTTGGATTAACCATTTGCCATAAATCAAATTAAGTTGCAACCATAGTTACCGCACGAGCTTAGAGACTACACCATTTGAAGCACTCTATGGTCGAAGTGCCAACATCCATTGACGGATCAAAATTTGGAAAAGCCCAACTCACAGGTCCAGTAAGCATTCATGAAATAACCAGGAATTTCCTACAAATCAAGAATCAGTTACAAGTTCAATAAGTGTAAACCCTTAGAACTTCAAGTTGGTAGCCAGATCATGTTGAAAGTTCTGCCTAGAAAAGGTATGATACCATTCAGAAAAATTCAGAAAGTTAAACCCGATATACACTGGACCGTTTAATATTTCAGACAGGGTAGGCCTAGTAGCCGTCAGACTTGAACCTTGTTAGAGCTCAATAGCTTACACGATAAAAATCATCATCTTTTCACCAATACAACTTCAGAGACCAACACAAACTGAACTTCGGGACGAAGTTCCTTTTAAGGGGGTGAGACTGTAACAACCCGCATTTTCAGGACATTCCTCATATTCACTATTCATCAGTTACTATTCATCATTTACTATTCACCGGTCACTATTCATAATTTTACTATTCATCATTTTCGGAGTCAGTTTGTGATTCCGAGAAGCGTTCAAAAATTTTACTATTCATGTAACACTATTCATTTCCGGAAGGAAATCACTATTCACGATTTCCGTTCATTTCATCGTAAACTGAGTTTACGGGTCTCCAAATTCACGTAACCAATGTGGTTTAGCTGCGAATTCATGCATCATTCATTAATGACATTTCATATAGACTGGAGCAGTATACAAATCATCATCACTTTAGAACCTACACGGATATGCATTATTTCTATATACGTATGTTTAATTTGTAATTAACGTTACCACTCAGTTTTTACTACGAACGTATACCCAATACTCCCGACTACGATCCTAACATGTTTTCATACTCATTATAATAATATAAAATATATTATTAATTTACCCGGTGTTTGGAAACCGATTACTATATTTCATGGTCGGAGCTTATTACTTCGTCGGTTTGCGTTATTTCAATTCAATAATTTTTCTAACACCCGATTCTCATCAGGAATAATATTTTACAACTTTTACAACTTCGTCGTATTTTATTTTACCTCGTCACGATTTATTTTTAGTTAACTCGGTACCCGATAACACCTAATGCATACATAAAACTAACTAATACATACACTTTTGGGGACAAGATCCTTAATTAGCCCCCAACTTTCCCCATTTTTCTCACCATTTGCCGCCCCCCCCTCCCCCCCAGTTCCCTAGTCCATGTGACATTAATTAACAAAGACCAAGACTTAGACTTTACAAATATCTATACTTCATTACTTTCATTTTTATACCAAAACAACTAACAAAGTTCTCTCATCCTTTTCCTTCTCTCTACAAATTTCGGCCAAACAAGAACACCAACAAGAAATCATAAACTTTCAAGATCCAAGTGTTAAATCAAGTTCTAATCATGATCTAGTTGGGGTTTTGTGATAAAAACCCTAGGTTATTAATCAATTTCTCATCAAATCACCTCAAATCTTCAAGTAAGCTTCAATAACATCTTTATAATCTTTTCATAATTTCATTTCACTAGTTACAAGTTATATTTTCAAGATATATTGGTAAAACATGCATATGTGATATGTTATACATACCACTTGTTACACATTTTCTTTATAAACATAGATCTATAAATTTCACTAGTAATCTCATGAGATCCACCAAGATTGGTGATTTTTAGGAACCCATGACACCCTAAGAAGGTGTATGGTAGGATTGGGTACTTGTGGAGTTGATTTGAGATTTGGTTAAGTTTTGAACAAGCCTCGAACTAGAAAAATTGATTTTTACAACTATATAAAAGCTACTGTCCATTTTTGTAAAACGTGGGAAACTCAGGGTCTAGGGTGTAACTTTGGACCAAAGATTTAGAAAATACATTCCTAGACGAAACTATGGCCGAAAACGGGGATAAAACGAGTTAATAACGAAGAAGTTATGATATTTCCAATATTAACGACGAAAACTATTTTCTGAAAAATTACTTGCTGTCCCACGATTTTCATGGACTGTTTTGAGGCCTAAAACTTGATCTAGCCGTCCCGAATTATCAAAAATATTTTAGTATGTTGTCCCACGATTCCGGGGATATAAAGAACGTAGAAAACGAGCTTATAACGAAAAAGATACAAACGTTTGAACTTAGACGATTTTTACAAATTTCCATCAGCTTTTCTATTATTATTTTGCCGTAAAACTATCTTTGCGAGACACCACTTTCTCGGCTATTTTTCTTTATGATCGGATCAGTTTGAGTCCAAGCCGTAGTTTTATGAAATCAAGATCTTCCAGCAAGCTTTTCAAATCAATTGGTTGTTCGTCGAATAGACTTATAACGAATAAACTACGACCTCATCTATATACCCAATAAACTATATATATTTTGACAGCTGTTACTATAATGAAATTTTCTAAGTGTTGAACATAATACTTTCAAGTAACAACAATAAGAGTCGATTTTCTCATCGATCAAGACCCGTATAACCAAAAGTTAAATGACACGACTTCAAGATATTGTTACAAGGTTTTCAAAAACGCCGAGTTTTATCACTAACCATTAACGTACAACATTTCGCGACTTGTTTTGCGAGGCCATTTTGGGCATATTTTCAAGTAATGAAAATGTTATTTTTGCGACGAAAACCTTATATTTGCCGATAGTACACCAAACAAGGATCGTGGAGTACCGTTTCAACCTATTTACATGAAAAGTGGTTATTAACTTAACGAGACGTCAAAAATGTATTTTTCGACGATAAACGTTATTTTCAAAACTAACGAGTGGTATCGATAGCATACGTATTTGCATGTGTAGCATCATTTCATTTCTTACATTAGATCATATCATTCCTATTAGGTTGCTATTAGAGATCGTGCCTCATTTCGTGTATTCATTGTTGTCATCGTAGCTATTGCACCAGGTGAGTTCATAACCCCTACTTTTACTTGTTTTACAACTGTTTTGGGGGAAGATACATGCTCCTTACTATTTAAATTCAATGCTTGTTTTACTTGAACGCGATTCATTTTCTCAAACATTACTGGATGGTTGAAATACTTGATTTGATTACTTGAATACATTATGAATTACTTATTCCATCCTTGGTTACTTTCTTATAAACACAAGTTCTTGCTTTTGCGGACATAAATACAAAACTGTTACTTTGCCTGAGTTACCTATTACTGCCACTGAAGTCCCCTTTATCATGAACCGTTAATTACATGCGTGTGAGCGCGAATGCTGTGGATAGATCTATTTAGGTTGACACCCCGTCCGAGTTGGTCGCGCCAACCTGTCAAACGGACGCATATCATTCGGATTACTTCCGAGTGTCTGGCAAACACTTACTTGGGGCATTTTATGCTTGATTGCATACGATTACGTCGAGCTTCGGGGTCATGAGCTTTAGGCACTGTATACCTTATTTTTAGCTGTGACAATGTATTTGTTATATTGTTTTGCTACTGAAAATCTCGTGTTCCGCAAATGACTTGTTTACATAAACCAATTCATATTTGGCAGTGGGTCGTAAACACACAGGTTACAAGTCTCTTATGGCGGGACTTGCAACTGAGTGGATTTACGATGCCTTTGCTGGGAAATACTTGATTTCTGGAAACACGTGTTTACGGGAAATACTTGTTTACTTAAAACTATGAACTCACCAGCTTTATGCTGACGTTTTAGCATGTATTTTCAGGTTTTAAGCAATGGCACGCTACTGGAGGTTTTGGCAGGGCATGGCATGGTCATAGAAGACTCTGATATTCATATGTGGACCATTTTTAACTATTTTAATGGCCTACTTCCGCAAAAATTTTAAACAATGTAAATTCAACATTTTTAATTAAGCTATTTTATTCTAAATAATTTAAGTGAAAACCAGTTTTGAACTTGTGTTGTAATACCAATTGAGTTACACCCCAGCTACACGTATGCTTCCGCTGGACCCGATTCTGGGGGTGTGACATGAAGTCACCCCATTACCAGCAAACGGAGAGACCCAGTCACATCCAAACAAGCATTTTTACCCTGGAGCCAATTGAATAATAGCAAATCTGCAGGACGTAGTACCCTTACTTCCACTAAAAGAAACCACATTTAAGCCTCCTTACGTACCATGATCCCTGCCTTTGAGCATATATCAACAAGGATATCACGTACCAAATTATGCCTGAACTTTACTCCCACTTCACTAGAGCAGTGGACCGCGCGATCTCCCCATTGGTCCATACGATACACATTGCAACTCGGGCATAGGCTACCTTCAGAGAACATAGGGACCGTTAGCCTGTAGCAAAGCACATACCGAAATTGGAGAGGATTCATCTTCTGCCCCAAACCGTCAATGGGGATGGTGAAAAGAAAATCATGTGCATGTGGGGCGCGAATAATACTAAGAATAGCCACCTGTCTTGGACTTAACGAGTACTTGGACACAAGGTCTTTCTCAATGACATCAAAGTAACACTTTGCCAAAGTTTTGATCATATGGGGGGGGGGGCACGAGCCCTAGCGATGACGGAGAGAAAGTTTGTATTGCAAGTAGTGTTAAAAGTATCAAGTGCATGCTGAAATGAAGGGCCATGGGAAACAATGCCTTTTTTGGTTAATATCTTATCCTGTAGATCGCTCGTTTGCATGCGAGAGACAAGAAAAGCATACTGGATAATATCTCCCGCTGAAAGGATACCAAGACCACCGAGCTTTATTGGGAGAGTGGCGAGCCGCCAATGCCAATCACCAAACCCCCGCTCCGAAGCAGTGATGATCTTCTCCAAAGTGGCACGTAGCTTCTGATCGAACTGCACTTGGGCCTCCAACAAGTACAAGGGGGAGCATGTCCTCAAAGCGTAAGATAATTTCGCAACTCCTACACAATTACGTAGAAGGAGGAGCTCACATTAAGGATCATTAAGTTTATTGATTGCCTCTATTATCGATATGATTTTAGAAACCCTTTTTGAAGCCAAATCCTGGCAAAAACTTGCGTCCAAGCTAACAGCACCACCCAGAAGTTTGACACCATTGAGCGGATGAGCGATATTCGTAGGAAACACACCTTCTGCTCTACTTCTAGGATCCTCTACTGGCCAATAGAGTTTAGTCTTATCAACATTCAAAAAAAAATCACGAGCCGGACCCTCAGTCCTGATGATGTTAAGTGCCTTGGCAACCGTGAGGGTATCTCCAACAATAGTACCATCATCGAGGTACCACGCTTGAAGGGTAAACTCACAAGACTGATTAATAGTGTGAACCAAAGTGTGCAAAGCTAGGGCAAACAACAAAGGGCCCAACAGATCCCCTTGTTGGACCCCTTGGAATGACCAAAACCCAAAGGTTGGAGTCTTCATAATAGAGCCTAGCAGGTAGTGCATAACAGAACTCAACCCAAGGGGCAATGGAAGGGCATCGCACCCTAGCTTCCTGATGTAAGACACTCCTATTAACAAGGTTAAAGGCATTCTTAAAATCCACCAAAAGCATAGAGTGTCTAACTTCACTACCTTTTGACTCAATGAGCCTATTCATAGAATGGAGAACTGCCTCACAACCACCAGGAACACCAACACCAAATTGAAAATCCTGCAGATAAGAATTCATAGAATTACCAATAGAAGAAGAAGCTACCTTAGACACAAGCCTTCGCCATATAGTACCAACAGCAATAGGGCGTATACCGCCGCCAAGCTTGACTAAGGGGGTTAGAGGGGCGCTAGCGATATATTCCCCTAGTTGGATATGACATTTTCCACCAAGGAACAGGTTAACAACTCCAGTTATAGACCCAAGCAGGTTAACAACTCCATTTATTATTATTATTATTATTATTATTATTATTATTATTATTATTATTATTATTATTATTATTATTATTATTATTATTTTAAACCATCACTTTTATTAACAAAAAAAATAGGATTTTACAAGAAATTGGTGGGGAGCCGAGAAACCAACTGGGCCCCCCACACCTCTAGCAATAGCGAAACCAATCCTATTAAAAATATGAACGGCAGCCCGCGCTCCAATGTCTTGAATCGTAGAGAAACGTCGAATACGCTTTAGAAGAGTTACTGCATCTTTCTCAAGTTCTCCGAAAGAGGAGAAAGAGAAGGGAAGGAACCCATATCCGATATCCACACATTTGGCCTCATACTTGACACGTTTACGTTGTGCAGCTTCAATAACCGCACGACCTGGCATAAAATCAATCATACCAGATTGCGTCAAAGGTGACGACCCCGTAAGATCAACACAAACATCAAGCCCACCATCCCAAGAGTAAAGTAATATATCAGCTGGGCGCAAAGATCTATCCCTATCACCATAAAGCCCGATATCCACCTCCTTACGAGCTGAAATTCCAGACCGAGAGCATATATCAACAAGAACATCACGCACAATATTATGCCGATGTTTAATGCCAACAATACCAGCACAAGAAACCGCGTGATCCCCATAAATATCTCCAGTAAAAACACGAGAACAAGCTGAACACGGTACCTGAACAGTGAAAAGAGGAACACCCAGCCGATAACACAACACACAACGGTATCTCCGGTCATTCATAGTTTGACCCAATCCAGATATAGGAGCCACCCTGAGCCAATCTGAAGTATGATCCTCCTTTAGAGAGCTCCATAACGCCATCTGTCGAGGAGAAAGATAGAATGTAGATTCAACAGTTTGGGTAACCCGATCGAAATATATATCTGCCAATTTCTTCATGAGTTTGGGGGCAGCGACCTCGCTTAGGTTACTCAAAAGGTCAATATCCATATCCATATTAAAAGTACATAAAGCATCATCAAAGGAGGGACCAGCAGTTACAATACCAGAACTATGGAGAAGCTTAGTCTGTAAGCTAGCAGATTGAAGTCTAGACGCAAGAAAAGCATATTTCAAGACATCTCCTGCAGAATAAACACCAAACCCCCCAAAGCCAAAGGGAAAGGTGGCAAGTCTCCACTGCCAATCACCGAAACCAGGCCCAGAAGCAGTGACAATACGTTCCAATGAAGAACGAAGTACCGCATCAAAAGAAACCTGAGCACACTCAAAGACCCTGGGGGAACATGTGCGCATAGAAAAATACAACTTGGAAATACCTGCACATGTACGGAGTAGCAACAACTCACATTGAGGGTCGTTAAGTTTAGCAACAACATCCATAAGATCAATGGTTTTAGCCACCCTTTTCAAAACCAGCCTACTACCAAACTCAAAATCAACACTAACAGGCCCACCCAATAATTTAACACCATGTAAGGGGCGAGAAATATTGGGAGGGAACACACCCGCATATCTGCTTCTAGGGTCTTCCTTTGGCCAAAAGACCTCAGTTTTATCAACATTGAGGTGTAAGCCACGACTAGGTCCATCCATCATAATCAACTCTAAAACCTTACCCACAACCAAAGTATCTCCAATAACAGTACCATCATCCAGATACCATGCTTGGAAAGAAAGGTTAAAAGAGTCTCTAATCTTACATGCCAGGGGATGTAACACTAAAGCAAAAAGAAGAGGCCCAAGCGGATCACCTTGTTGCACACCTTGATGAGACCAAAGAGTATGCTGACCATAATATAATCTGGCAGGGCTAGAGTAACAGAATTCCACCCATTGTGAAATAGCCGAAAAATGAAGTCGAACCTCACGCAACATAACAGCCCGATCCACCATGTTGAAAGCGTTTTTAAAATCAACCAACAACATAGAAAGACCAACATCACCCCCACGATCCTCAACCAAACGATTCACTGCATGAAGAATAGCCTCCCCTCCTCCCGATACCCCAACACCAAATTGTAAATCATCTAAATAACCGTCTAAAGAATGGCCAATCATGGACGCACAAACCGTGGAAACTAACCGCCTCCAAACAGTCCCAACAACAATAGGACGGATACCCCCACCTGGTTTGACTAAGGGTGTGAGAGGAGCACTAGCAATGTACTCACCCAACTCCCTCGGGCATTTACCAGCAAGGAAAAGGTTCACCACTTGGGTGATAGATGCGATCAATTCATCAGAAATAGCCACAGCCGCACCATTTAAACAATCCAAAAGGTGTTGAGCGCGCAACCCATCTCGCCCACAAGAAGTACCACGAGGGAAGCTCTTAATCATGTCAAGAACCGTAGCAGTAGATGCAGTAAGGTGATGATGATCAATAGGTATATCAGGCAAAAAAGGAGCAGACTAGAAAGGGTGCTTAGCTTTTAAGTCCTCAAGAGTAGAAACATCGTAAGGTGCAATACCGGAAGACGAAAGAACTCTGACCGCAGCAGTATAATGACCATCACAAATCTTCCTCTTACATTGCTTGACATTGCGGTCACCCAAATCCGAACTGTCATCATCAATATTAGACCAAACAGGTGAGGGTTTGGCTAAAACGTCACGCACAATCTGTATACTACCACTAGGGGTGCCCCACGCCCGAATAGCATTAACAATATATTCTTCCTGGCGTTGGCGCTTATTGGCCGACCTACATTCTTGATTACTCCTCGGGCAAAAGGTTTTAAGGAGACAAAGAGACAAGACTAACAAACCTACCCAACAAGAAATATCATCAGGTGCGCAGATTACCTTGTCAAGGGCTCCTTTCAAAACACGAGAGAACTCCAAACGACATTTAGGGGGGATGGATTTGACAGTACGCAGCCCCTTAGAAAGTAGAGTATCAAGGAGATGTAAATCAAAACCACTAAACTCATCAGAAACCAAATCCTCGACGAGAGCAACATGAGAAGGAGCATGTGGTTTGGTGAGATCATGCAACACGAACCGAACAACACCATCACCACAATCAGGAGGTGACACAAAATTAGACCCCCTACCATGCCGACACTTAGTCCGGAAAGTATGCGTTTTGAAACAACCACCACATAACCACATTCCCATACGCTTAAGAGTAACCTCCGCCCTTTCAAAAAATGACCAAATCCGACAAAAGAGAATGTCTAGTGATAGCTTGCGCCTCCCCATTGAAGTGTCGATCACGAAGATGTGTGATCAAATAAGTCTTAGTAAGTCCATTTCCACCCCCATCACGACACCCATTAAGAGGCAGTGAAATCTCACAATAGGCATAGGAAATAAACCGTATACACCAACACAACAGCAACAGTAGCAAAAGCGTAGCAGAAACCTGTACACAGTAACGTAGGTCTATGGAAGAAGCTGCCAACAAACTGTATGACCATGCACTACCCAAACAGCCTTGTAAAAACACAGTAATATTGTTGCGAAATATAGAACCTTTTGAAAGCACCAACCAGTACCAATGCAATATCTTCTCGCGGAACCGAAGACGAAACCACCAAATGTAAGAGCCTGTTTAGAAACCACAGAACTGCCCCAAAATCCACAGCACCAAATGTATATATCATAGCAGAACCGATTAGGGTATCGAAATAAACATAACCTGCTTCCGAAAACCCTAGCCACAAAACCGTAATGACCCACCACAACCAAGAGAAATAAGCCCACAACCAACCTGTTACGAAACTAAAAACTAATCGAGACCCAACGAACTAACAAACCGTTAGCGACCCACACATTGACAGCAACCACACCACCAGCAGGCCTTGGAAGAAAAGATTACAACGACCAGGCTAAACCGTGTTTCAAGATCAAACCCTAAAATCCGTATAACAACGACCAGGTAGATTCTATGAAGAAAGAAACCCAGCAATTGTTTTGCAGAAAACAAAACTACCACAACAAACAACCAAAACCAAATCGGGTTCTCGAGACGAAACCCTAAAAAGAAAAACTAAAGAAGAATTTTGAGACCCAACAGTTTTTATTATCTTTAATTAATATTAAAATAATACTACATCTTAATTTTATTTATTTATTTTTTTTTATTTTATTTTTTATTTTTATCAATTTCATATTATAAAATAAATAATAATTTATACCATCATTTCTTTTCTCTTTCATACTTTTTTTTAAACCATTACCTAATCTAAATTCGATTCTAATCATTTTTCATACAAAATGCACCTTGAATAAACCAAATAGTAACATCTCGAAGAGAAAGAAAAAACTATGCTTAATTTGACAATAAAAAAATAGTAGTTATGTAAGACACAAAGACGCAACAGAAAGGTGGCGTAAAAATTATATTGAGAATGAAACATTCGTGTGGGTTGAAGATTAAACAATGAGAATTGAGACGTAGTGATGACATACATTTTCAAGAAAGTAGACGGAACAGTGTGTTGTTATGAAAGAATAAGAATATTCTTATGACGACAGTAGAGTAGCAAACTTAGAGTTTAGAATATGCTTCTAACATAAAAAAAACTGTTATTTCCTGAGCTATATAGAAGTTTCAATTTAATAAAATGGTATTAGCTTTATGGACTTTTATGTTTTGACTCACTTGATATGAGTCATTTTAAAGAGCTTTTGAACTTTATTTATATATGTTATTAATAAAAAAGTAAGAGTCGTAGGAATATAAAAAAACTTGACTTTCGTATTAACAAATATCAATCAAATTAAATTTGTATATGAGTCATTTTAAAGAGCTTTTGAACTTTATTTATATATGTTATTAATAAAAAAGTAAGAGTCGTAGGAATATAAAAAAACTTGACTTTCGTATTAACAAATATCAATCAAATTAAATTTGTAATTTTCGTAAACTAACTTAGTTAGTTGATTAGACTAACTTTAAACAAAAATGATAAAAATAAATAAATAAATAAAAATGCAACGAGTTCTTAGAAAAAAATTATATGGTGTATGATGTAAAGTCACTTCTTAACATAATGCATATAGTTTTCAGATTTGACATGGTGCAAGTACTTTTTAAAAAATTTTGGTGATTAGGAAATGTAAAGTTTTTTACATTTACACGCTCAATTATCTGATTGTTACTGTTAGATTATAAACATTATTTTATTAGTCGTATGTTAGGATCGAACTTGAGATCACGGGATTGCACACAATACGTATGAAGAGAAAAAGAAATAATTATTTATAAATGTTATAAGTAATTATTAAACACAAAACTAGTAATAGTAATTAGTATTTAATGATAAATGACTAATGACCTATTGACGAAGATTAGGAAAGTAATATTAATGAATATTTGGAAACAAGGGAAGGTTCCGGAATCCCTTTGGGATTACATAACCGATCGGCTAAGGGGGTTCTCCACCTCCTTTGTGCCTTGAGCTCCAAGTTTCAATTAGTATATATACAAACCCAAGATGTATTGTTTTCTAATAACTTGTACACACACATCTTGGTGTTTTTCTCTCCTTCTCTTTGTCTTAAATCGATCCATCCAAAACAATCCCTTAGGGATTCGATTTTCATAGGATCAAATAAGTTTTGTGTTTAATTTACTTGCATAAACTTTTTCTTGAATTAGTACGTGTGTACAAGAACGTGATTCAAACACACTATTGTTTGATTCTTGGATTGAATTACAAAAGAGGTAAGGGGTAATTCTTATAATCCACATAAACCCTAATTAGGATTCTTAATTTGAAGATTGCAATTGATTCTTGTTCGGGCTAGAATCACAAAGGTATGTTTACTATTTAATATTGATTAATTAATTACATGTTATATGATCTTGTTATAACGCTTCCGCATATGTTTACTTGATGTGTTTGGTTTATTTATATGATTGTCATGATATCATAATTCCAACAGTGGCATCTAGAGCCGTTATAATGTGTAATTAATTATCGAAACGCATAAAAATTGGATCTTGATTCGTTTTGTTATATGTTTTTAGGTTTTGTTAGATTCCTAACCATAATTTTATTTTTGGGTCGATTTGACCCTTATGGGTTTTAGGGTTTATGGTTTTTGATTTTTTAATATGATTAGAAACCTTATGATGTCATGTAATTTGTTATGCGTTTTAGTAAATGATCTTGGTGCAATATGTTAATTGTTAAGCTAAATCCATGAAAAAGTGCATATTTGCATGGATTTTATATTGTGTGATAATTTAAATAGTTTAAATTATATATATAAATTAATGGTTAAGTTATATCGAAACATGTAAATTTATTTATAGATGTCGAATTGGGGAAGACTCCAATATTAAGTAATCAATTATGTGCTATGTGGTATTTATTTTGTTTTGGCTTACGCAATCGGTTTATCGATGTATGTGGCTTTTTTTCATAGAAGAAGAAAGCCTTAATTGAATAAATACGTTATACACCTAGATTTGATTATTAATAGGACTATTGAATAAAATTTGCATGTGGTTACATGTTTTATACATATTTAATTGTTATGATTATGTATATGTTTATTTAGTTGTTTTATTTTTTATTTTATATTACTTGTTTTTGTTTATTATTATGTTAGACATGTTTATAAACGAAAAGGGTAATTTTTTTAATAAAAAAATAATGCGGACTAAATAAATGGCGAAATTATTTTGGTTTTAAGAGTAAATTTCAAAGGAATGGTTGATTGATGTTTTTGTACATAGTGTGCGAAAGGCGGACCGAAGGTTGCCATCCAACGTACTTGTAGTGAAGGGTTTTTAAAGCTCATGCACCTACCGGTTCTCTACAACTGCCTGGTTGCCAACCCTAGACTTACCTATATCACTATATTACGTACATTGTCATCTTAAGGGTGAATTCACCACAATTCCACAATGATTATGATGAGGCGAAAAATGATCCGTTTTTAGGGGGTCATTTAAGCCCGAATCCGAATTTATTTGATCAAATATTGCCCTAAATCGTTCCTTTTGTGATTTTAGGTACTTTGGGAGTGAAATCTGGAAAAGGAAGCAATTCGGACGTTTTTGGAGTATAAAAGTGAAGAAAACGCCAAAGTCTTAATTTTCCATGCTGGGAACAGTAGGTGACGGCGTCAAGAGCAAATCCTTGACGGCGTCAAGAGCAAATTTCCATGACGACCCAGTAGTGTTTTGACGGCGTCACGTGAGAAGGGCGTCAAGAGTAAAAGAGTCATGACGGCCTGGAAGTGTCTAAGTCTTAACGGCGTCAGAAGTAGATCTAGGCAGTCCGAGGAGAGTTTTGGCGGCGAGGTGACGGCGTCACAAGATTACTCTTGACGCCGTCAAACCTATATTTCTATATATAGTTTTCTAATTTTTCACATTTAAAGAGAGAAGTTTTTGGAGAAACCCTAAGTACGATTTTGGTGTAACTTTACAGGTTTTTCAAGGGTTCCAACCCCTTGATACCTTGCATGATTAATCAAGATAAGTGTTCTTCTAATTCAATCAATATGTCTATGTGTTGGTTGTCTATATCATGTTCTTGTCTTAATTCTATCATGCTAGGCTAGATCTCTTTTGTGTTTGCTTAGATCTAATAGAACCTAGATATTGATTATGTGTTGATTACTTGTTTATTCTTGTTGTGGATGAATGATTTATATGTTAGGCTTAAGAAAACTGGCAGATCTCCAATTGGTAACATGCTTGAACGTCTTAAGAAACATGAACCAACGCGCACTAGGTCTTTATTGGTTGTATTTAATGCATGAGCCACTGTTTACAATCCCTATAGTTGTGCTGGGCATGGTGTAGGAGGAGATAAGAGCTCATAGAATTGGGGAGTTATGTGTGCCACCCCATGAATGGTATTAAGGAATACGATCCGTCATCCATGCAATTATAACAAGTAATTAACGTGTAAAAGATATCTAGAGAGTAATGAAATCTAAGTAAACACATTTTCTCCAATTACTGCTCACAACCTTAGTATAAATTAGTTTATTTTCATTTTCTAGTATTTTATTTTGATTGCATCTTAGTATTGGGTTAGTTGAATAGCAACTAATTCCGCCCACTCTTCCAAAACCCGAGATTTTAACTTGCTTTCTAAAAAATATAAAAACACAAAAAGAATCATCCCTCGCCTTTAGAACTAGTATTTAGGCTTTCTAATCCTAGCGACACTATTCCTAAGCTGAACGATCAATCCCCCGGTACTTGTCACTATACTATACTACAACGATCAGGTACACTGCCTGGTGGGGGTTGTAAGCTTCTCGAGATCCCTCGAGAGGTAAAACCTGTTGCGATTCCCACGTATCAAGTTTTTGGCGCCGCAGCCCGGGGACTAGTTATTGTCTAGGTTAGAATTTCTTTTTATTAGGTCTACTTGCTAGATTCATTTCTAGTAAGATTTTATTTTTATTTTTCTTTTTAGGTTTTCTCTAGTCTATCTTTTTCTTCGTGCCTTTGTTTGTAACTCTTTACCATCCGACATCATGGAAGGTGGTAACATCTTTGAACCCGTCATCCCACCACAACAAAACCCACCATTAGAACCCCTTAGGCCCGAACCTTAGGAGAGTATTCCCGATCTAACCACCAAGGCTACCGAAACACCATTGAGCTCACCGGAGCCAATGTGACCCCCTTGCGATCCGAAACCATCCGGTTGGTGCAAAGCGGATGTGCATTCCATGGACTTCGTTCCGAAGATCCAAACCAACATCTTAAGGACTTTCTCAAAATCGTAGACTCCATAGACCTAGATGTTGCAACTAGAGAGACAACCCATTTACGCCTATTCCAATTCTCTCTACGGGATCAAGCTAGTCAATGGCTTGAGCGTTTACCCGCGGGATCCATCACCACATGGGATGATCTCACCACTCGTTTCCTTGCTCAATTTTTCCCACCGGGGAGAACTACTAAGCTTAGAAATGACATCTTGATGTTCCAACAACGTCAAAATGAATCTCTTTATGAAGCATGGACTCGTTTCAAGGACTTACTCCAAAAAGTCCCTCATCATGGCATAGATCTTTGGCTCCAAGTCCAAATTTTTTATGACCATATCGACATCTCCACGAGGCGAGCCATTGACCAATCGGCCGGTGGTAAGCTACGTGATCTTAGTGCGGAACAATCATGGGAACTCATAGAAGATCTTGCTCTCTATGACAACGAAAGTTGGAATGATCCCCGTGACTTGAACAAAACGGTCAAGGCAATATCTTTGCCGTCAAACAATTCTAGCACTCCCGACCGTAGGATCATGGAACTTGAGGACCAAGTCAAGTTTCTCATGAAATCTTACGAAGCTCCTAAACCTTCAAGCCAAGTGAACAAAATCACTTCTTCATGCGAATTATGTAGTGGTCCCCATGACACTCGTGATTGTGTGGAACTCCCCGGAACAGCTTTTGCGGACTACGCATCCACGCGTACCGACGAAGTGGGAGATAAGTGGTACACTTTCAAGCCCGAGCCAAACACTTACGGTGATTCATACAACCCCTCATGGAAAAATCACCCAAACCTTAGGTGGAAACAAAATCAAACCAATTCTTCCAATCCGCCTAATCGTTACCAACCAAACGGTCCACCATCCAACCGTACTTTCAACAACAATCCTTCTAACAACTATGGTAGTACCAACAATCTTGAAGGATTGATGTCAAAGTTCATGGCATCTCAAGAAGCTCACATAGCTAGGTTCAAAACCGAATTCAACCAACAACAAACGGAGATGACCAACAAGATTGACAACTTGTTGAATGCCCTCAGCAACCAAGCGTTAATCACACCTAGGAAGGACACTAGGGACACCAATAGTGGAAGCCAAATTAAGGATCCCTCATCATCCAAACATGTCCACTTTGTCAATGTTGTCACCATTAAGCCAATTGATAAGGAGATAGAAGAGAGTGACAAGGATGAAGTTAGAGTAGGAGCCGAGATTAAGGATGAGAGTAGGGAAGTTGAAGTTAATAAGGATGAGGAATTAGAGGAGGTAGAGCCTATAGAAAAATACTTTGATAAGTTGCCCACCGAGGAAGAGCAGGAGTACCATAAGGATCTATTCGATAGTCCCGAGAGACCATATATCTTCGGCACACCCCTTATCAAAATGGGAGACCCCTCTAACATTAACATCCCATGCAATATCGGACACATGCATATATGGAAAGCTTACATCGACCTTAGATCCCCCGTGAATATCATGACTAGGACTTATTACAATTGGGTGATGAAAAAGCAACTTGATTTTAGGATGATGCCCGGTAAGAATCTGATAAGTAATTTTGCAGGAAGAGTGAAGGGATTGCATGTAATTATTGGGAATCTCACCTATGAGATCGATTTTATGATAGTGGAAGACATTCGTCCAGTGATAGATGCTTGCCTAAGCCAAATAGTATTCGGAAAACCATTTGTTGAGGCCACTAGGATGAGTTATGATCCGACTTTAGGGATAGTTAGATTTAAGGAAGAAAACGATGAGGTTGCCTATCAAATGCCCTACAAGATTGAACAATACCGCCTTCTCTCTAATTTCGAAAAAGAACACAAGCAAGCGGCTTATTATAGGAATGAGGAGGATAGACGTAGATGAGTAGAGTATGTAAAGAATAGAATGCTTGGTTTCTACAAAGAATGCTTACAACTAGGTCCGGAGTACAAAACTGGTTTAGAAGACGACCTAGAGAATGGAACCAATGATGAAATCACGTAGTAACCCATGACCTTGAGTCTAGCTACAAGACTCGTAAATAAATAAAAGCGCTTCTTGGGAGGCAACCCATGTTTTGTGTGATTTTATTTGTTTGATTGTTATTTGCTTCCGTATGCATGCTTTATTTTTATTGTTGGTAGATCATGTTTCTAAACTAAAATGTAGAAATACTTTACTTTGTTGTTTTGGCCTAGTCTTAACTCCACCTAGAAGTATTTTTGCAAAAGATAAGTGTAAGGGGAAACCCCAAATATGTTTTTAAGAAACAAACCGATCATGATTCTCAACAATAATAAATGAGCATGTATATTCGTATTTGTTAGAGTCAAATGCTTGTATCGAGTCATAATGAAGTTTTGCAGGATTTTCCAGGAAGTAGGACCAAGTTTTTCCAGAAATTTTCCGGAAACTTGACATAAGAATTTTTGCAGGTCCATTCTGACGGCGTCAGGGTTTTACTCTTGACGGCGTCAGGAGTTAAAAATCTGGAAATTTTACCGGTTTTGTTTTTCTAACGGAGTCTTATGGTTTTTGTGAATTATTAAGTTTTATAATCTCCAGGAGATCTGCAAACTTCATTCCACAAGCATTATATCTTATCTTGTTTTCTAGGATTTAGAAACTTATATAGGATGCCGCCGATTTTACGCGAGGTTGTCTTGTCTATTTTGTCAGGTTTTACAGGTTATGTATGACAAGAAGATGATTTATATTCTGGAAGGGAAGCTTTGATTGCTCATTTTCTTGGAGGAAGATTTAACCTGGCCACCTTATTATCCATACCGAGCGAATCAGGGGAGTATTTGATTTCATTCTCTTTACTTTTTCACTTTTACATTCTTTACTTGAACATTGGGGACAATGTTCATCTTAAGTGTAAGGGGAGGGTAAAAAGATGATACCTTACATATGCACTTTCGCTTGAGTTTGTTTTGTTTAATAGTAGATGTGTAATAAAACTATGAGAAATACTTGTTAGTGCAATTTTAGCGCCAAATTTAAATTTTTTTACAACATTTAGGAGTGAAACTTTAGCCATAGCAAGCGTCTCATGGATAGGAGATTGTATGACTAGCACATAACCGTATATTCAGAAAAATTTTCCACCCAAATATGTGAGGTTCGCCTTTAAATTTGATAGGAAAAGCATTCATTATTAATGCTTATGAGTGTACCGGTAGCATTTAGATTCTAGAACTTGCGTTAGTGATGCATCCCGAGACCGCTAGTGAGACTACATTCGTGTGGTAGGATTTACTACATGATAAGAGGCATTAGGATTACCCTTGTGTTAAACCCGTATTATAATTACTTGACCATTTAAGTCATATTACTTGGCTAGTTAAGTCAACTAATTTTTCCCACACCCTTAGCGTTGTACTCATTTTTAGTACACGAAACCCCTAGTACACCCCTCCGAGCCTATCTTTTCGTTTCTAACTTTAAACATTTTACTTAAAGGAAGAATTTGTTACACCCCACTTAAATGTACACCCAAATCGCCTTAGCCTTCCGTGTATGCGCTCGTTTTTAGTGCATTATTGTTATTTGTTAAACCCTAAGTTAATTATCTAATTGATTACATGGTTGCTAAGTCGAGTCATATCCTTGTACATATTGTTTTGGGACGATTGGGACTCATGGGTAAGTACTTATTTTATGGAGTAATGGGGAAGAACATCACTTATTACCCCCATATGTACGTTAATCTTAAAAGTGCTCCAAGTGTTTTGATTTTCTTAATTCGAGTCATTAGATTAGTTAAATGTAAAGTATGTAAAGATTCAAGTGTAAGGGAAATGTTCATTCCCTATGATGTATTATTTTGGATGGTGGGGTAAGAGTGTATGCAAAAAAAAAAAAAAAAAAAAAAAAAAAGTGAAAAAACATACGGACTACCATCCCGTTTCATTCTATGTTTATTTTATGTTTTTGTTATTTTTCATTTATTAGCTTAAGTCGAGTCTAGTCTTGGCGACCAAGATTGTTAACTCGCCACCAGTAAAACTTCCTTTATCCAACAAAACCGTGTATTTCATATCCCTACACCTAACGTTACAACCCTTTAAAAAGACCTCTTTGATAGTTTATCCTAGGTGCTTACGCCATGTGGTGGAGGTTTGATCCTTTCCCAAGCCTATGGTAATCTATTTTGCTATGACAGGTCGTGAGAGATATCTTCCGTTTCCATATTGTAATTTACACTTTATTACACCCGAGAGATGTGAGTATCTAAACACTATTTGTGAGGTGCTTGTGTATGACCTCCGTGCTTGTCTATTGGTCTTTAGTGGAACGATTATTTGTTGTAATTACTTTTATATTAGTGTTAAATGACCCCTAACTTGTCTTTTGAGTAGAATAAAAGCGCATTTGCTTGAGGACAAGCAAATCTCAAGTGTAAGGGTATATGATGAGGCGAAAAATGATCCGTTTTTAGGGGGTCATTTAAGCCCGAATCCGAATTTATTTGATCAAATATTGCCCTAAATCGTTCCTTTTGTGATTTTAGGTACTTTGGGAGTGAAATCTGGAAAAAGAAGCAATTCGGACGTTTTTGGAGCATAAAAGTGAAGAAAACGCCAAAGTCTTAATTTTCCATGCTGGGAACAGTAGGTGACGGCATCAAGAGCAAATCCTTGACGGCGTCAAGAGCAAATCCTTGACGGCGTCAAGAGCAAATTTCATGAATTTCCATGACGACCCAGTAGAGTTTTGACGGCGTCACGTGAGAAGGGCGTCAAGAGTAAAAGAGTCATGACGGCCTGGAAGTATCTAAGTCTTGACGGCGTCAGAAGTAGATCTAGGCAGTCCGAGGAGAGTTTTGGCGGCGAGGTGACGGCGTCACAAGATTACTCTTGACGCCGTCAAACCTATTTTTCTATATATAGTTTTCTAATTTTTCACATTTAAAGAGAGAAGTTTTGAGAGAAACCCTAAGTACGATTTTGGTGTAACTTTACAGGTTTTTCAAGGGTTCCAACCCCTTGATACCTTGCATGATTAATCAAGATAAGTGTTCTTCTAATTCAATCAATATGTCTATGTGTTGGTTGTCTATATCATGTTCTTGTCTTAATTCTATCATGCTAGGCTAGATCTCTTTTGTGCTTGCTTAGATCTAATGAAACCTAGATATTGATTATGTGTTGATTACTTGTTTATTCTTGTTGTGGATGAATGATTTATATGTTAGGCTTAAGAAAACTAGCAGATCTCCAATTGGTAACATGCTTGAATGTCTTAAGAAACATGAACCAACGCACACTAGGTCTTTATTGGTTGTATTTAATGCATGAGCCACTGTTTACAATCCCTATAGTTGTGCTGGACATGGTGTAGGAGGAGATAAGAGCTCATAGAATTGGGGAGTTATGTGTGCCACCCCATGAATGGTATTAAGGAATACGATCCGTCATCCATGCAATTATAACAAGTAATTAACGTGTAAAAGATATCTAGAGAGTAATGAAATCTAAGTAAACACATTTTCTCCAATTACTGCTCACAACCTTAGTATAAATTAGTTTATTTTCATTTTCTAGTATTTTATTTTGATTGCATCTTAGTATTGGGTTAGTTGAATAGCAACTAATTCCGCCCACTCTTCCAAAACCCGAGATTTTAACTTGCTTTTTAAAAAATATAAAAACACAAAAAGAATCATCCCTCGCCTTTAGAACTAGTATTTAGGCTTTCTAATCCTAGCGACACTATTCCTAAGCTGAACGATCAATCCCCCGGTACTTGTCACTATACTATACTACAACGATCAGGTACACTGCCTGGTGGGGGTTGTAAGCTTCTCGAGATTCCTCGAGAGGTAAAGCCTGTTGCGATTCGCACGCATCAGATTATCCGAAACACTAAGCCTTAGGGCTTATGCAAAAGTACGATATAGTGGACGATAATTGTTGGTAATTGTTTAATTGGTGAACCCGATACCTCAATCAAAATTTTGTTATTTTACTCTTAGCAAATTGGTAATAAAAATATTTTGTAAAACCAATGTTATGAAGTTGTATGTATGCTTCTTCATACATTATTTTGATCACGTCAAAATTAATACCCTTATAAAATTAAGTCGAATGCCATCTAATTAAGAACACTTGAAGTTGTAATTTACGTCATGTGAGAACTTGGCGAGATTGCAATGGAGAGGTAAATTTCATAAATTCATTGCTAGCAGATCAACAGATGTGATGGATTTGTGAGTTTGCAGTTTTTAAGTTAGACGACTTAAATTGAGTAGGAAGTGAGATCTTGGACTCAAGGCATTAAGATGGGGATCAAACATGCTTACAATACAAAAGTTTTGTGATTGTAAATCCCATAAATCTAGGAATTGTAATATGATATTGGCAATTATTGTTCGACAATTACCTTGTTGAATACTACCATTACTAGCAGATCAACTGATGTAATGGTACTATGTCAATTTGGATCCTAGCTTTAAGAAAATACTACGGTTTATATAAATATTTACCAATGGGTATATTATTTTCTTAAAGACCTAATTATTGAAAATACTGAAATTGAATTTTGTAATTCGTTTTAATGTATTAATGCAACGTCTAAACCGTAAACGCACTTTGGGCTTTGGTAAATTGACCTAGTTCTGTTTTCAAACAAATGTTTGATTAAGAAATATTTACTTAAAAGAAAAAAGAAGTCTCCTTTCTATGAAGGAAGAGTGAGACACAATCTTATTCCTTTTCATGAATGAGAAAGGATAATAGGAATATTAGATATGTCTAAAGTCTAATATAACTCATAGCAAATTTTTAATAGTTAAGAAAATTGCGAATATTTTCCATAGAGATTTTATCATCCTCATTCGGTGATTAAATTCTTAGTAACAAATATGATATTTGGTTAACAAAAAATTATGTATGACATTTTATGAGTTATTATAAATTAGAAGCTAGACTAATTACTGCAAAATGTTTAAAGACAAACTAGTTGTTTTAACTATTTTAAAGGTGCTACATACATTGTATGATGGTAGACCTATTAAGGAAGAAATTGCATGCCCAATTTTTCAAGTTAATCGCATTTGATGGATAGTCCATCATTTACAAAGTAGAATACACACTTTAGTGCATAAGTAATTGTTACGTATGGACATTTAAAGGTGTTGGAAAGTTAAAAGCACACTATTGTCTTTCATTGGATATGAAACATTTACAATGTTGACAAATTCAGTGGGAGTATTGTGTACTTATCACTGCATAAGGAATTATTGTAATGATCTTTAATTCAGTGGGAGTTACAAGCTTTGACATCTTGGTAGCTAAAGATAATTACTTTCCAAGTGTAGACACTCATACTTTTAAGGATAGTCTTGTACGTTTCCTTACTAGACATTGTTGTTTTACATATACTTGTTATGCTAAAATCTATGACACAATCATATTGAACACATAAACAAATGCATGGCATGTTGTTTATCAACTATATGAGGTTGTTCCATGCACAAGTGGGAGGAATGTTATCTTTGATGTGTGTAAGAAACAACTCACAAAGATATGATTTAATGGATTCTCTTGACTACAAGGTAAGAGAATAATGTTCTAATATTAATTCTAGAAACACTTGGTGTTACAATTTATGTTATGTGAGAGCTTAGCTAGATTGCAACAACAAGGTGGATTTCATATTTCATTACTAGCAGATCAACTGATATAATTGAACTATGAGAATTTGCAGTTTCTAAATTAGAATAATGTTATAATATGAATTATACTAAGCTAATTCAAGAAACACTTGGTGTTACAATTTATGTTATGTGAGAGCTTAACTAGATTGCAACAACAAGGTGAATTTCATATTTTCCTTACTAGCAGATCAACTGATGTAATTGAACTATGAGAATTTGCAGTTTCTAAATTAGATACCTATTAGAACATGTGTCAATATGATATCAAGACTACTTTAATTAGTATATTTATGAATTCATGGAATGACATAAATTAATTAAGTAATCTAATGCTACTTTAATCTGAATATTTATGTGTTCTTAGAATGACATAAATAAATGAATGAATAATGTTGTTTACATTATTGTGAAGTAATATATTAACTTGAAATTACTATTGAAACCAAAAGATGGTGTTCATAATTACTTTAGTTAAACATGTTTATGTTTCATTGTAAAGATATAAACATAAAGTCTTTTAACTGTTAAAAGACTTATAATAAAGTAAGAGGTTATATTGTTATGTCTTTTAATTAAGACATATACATGAAGTTATTAAATTGTTAAATGACTTATAACGTATAGTGAGATTATAACAGTTTATGTTTTCTTGAAAAGACATGGACATGAAGTGACTTTGTAAAAGTACTTGTGTTATAAAGCATGTAATTGGCTTGAAAATTATTATACCATTAAAATGAATTAGTTGGTAAAATAGACAAGTCAAAACGAATATGGTTATCTTAAATACTGTTAAATTGTCTTACAATATTAATACTAATGAAATACCAAATGTTTATGGTATGTTCAGTTAGAAAAATCAAACTCTTGTTATATTGTTTGATTAAAGATAACTATGACTTCTTTTCTTTCAAAAGTTATTGATGAGGCGAAAAATGATCCGTTTTTAGGGGGTCATTTAAGCCCGAATCCGAATTTATTTGATCAAATATTGCCCTAAATCGTTCCTTTTGTGATTTTAGGTGTTTGGAGAGTGAATTCTGGAAAAGAGGCTATTTTGGACGTTTTTGGAGCATAAAGTGAAGAAAACAACAAAGTACCAAATCCAAGCTGGAATTACAAGGTGACGGCGTCAAGGATTTACTCTTGACGGCGTCAGAAAGGATGAATATTTTACCGAAGGTTGTGAAGGCGTCAGATGAAGAGATGACGGCGTCAAAATGACCAAGATTAATTTACCGAGGGTGGTGACGGCGTCACATAGGCCGTCACGATTGGATCTAGGGCGTCTGAGGAAGTATATGGCGGCGAGTTGACGGCGTCAGATTTTACTCTTGACGCCGTCAGGACGATTTTCCTATATATAGTTTTCTAGTTTTTTCATTAAAAAGAGAGAAGTTTTGGTGAAACCCTAAAGACGATTTTGGTGCCTCTTTTACAGGTTTTTCAAGGGTTCCAAACCCTTGAGACCTTGCATTGTAATTGAGATAAGTATACTCTTAATTCAATCAATATGTCTATGTGTTGGTTGTCTATCTTTTGTTCTTATCTTAATTCTAATATGCTAGGCTAAATTTCCTTTGTGTTTGCTTAGATCTAATGAAACCTAGATGTTGATTATGTGTTGATTACTTGTCTATTCTTGTTTTGAATGAATGATATTATATGTTAGGCTTAAGAAAACTGGCAGATCTCCAAATGGTAACATGCTTGAACGTCTTAAGAAACATGAACCGAGGCGTACTAGGTCTTTATTGGTTGTATTTAATGCATGAGCCACTGTTTACAATCCCTATAGTTGTGCTGGGTCATGGTGTAGGAGGAGATAAGAGCTCATAGAGTTGGGGAGTTATGTATGCCACTCCACGAATGGTATTAAGGAATACAACCCGTCATTCATACAACTGTAACAAGTAATTAACATGTAAAAGATATCTAGGGAGTAATGAAGTCTAAGTAAACACAATTTTCTCCAACCACTGCTCACAACCTTAGTTTAATATTAGTTTAATTTCATTTTCATTAGTTAATTAGTTATAAAGTAGTTTTTGGGTTAGTTGATTAGCAACTAATTCCGCCCACTCTCCCAATACCCGAGATTTTTACTTGCTTTTCATAAAATATAAAAATACAAAAAGAATCATCCTTCACCTTTAGATCTAGTTAGATTAATTTCAATCCTAACGACACTATTCCTAGCTGAACGATCAATCCCCCGGTACTTGTCACTATACTATACTACAACGATCAGGTACACTGCCTGGTGGGGGTTGTAAGCCTCGCGAGATCCCTCGAGAGGTAAAGCAAGGTGCGATTCCCACGCATCAAGTTTTTGGCGCCGCAGCCCGGGGAATAGTTATTGTTTAGGTTAAATTTGATTTTTATTAGGTCTACTCATTAGATTCCTTTTTAGTGAGATTTTTATTTTCTTTTTAGTAGCTTTCTTGTAGTCTATCTTTTTCTTTGTGCCCTTTGTTTGTGAAACCATTTTCATTTGTCTCCATGGCGGATGAAATTCCATTTAGATCATTAACTATAGAGGAACAATTAGTTTACTCGGATAGATTTGCCTCCTGTTGTTCCAATGAATTTTTAAGTGATCTTACATATATACAAGAGGAGATGGGTGTAAAGTTAGATGGGTTTGATGAATTTCATGCATGTGTGTTTTCTATTAGACGATCATTATCAGGATCAATTCCTTTTAGTGAGACCCTTTGGATAAATTTTGAGAAAAGCTTCCTAACCATAACCCATGAGTTCAACGAATTGGTGGATTCGTGTGAGCGAGATGGCCTAATTTCTAAGAACATAAACTTAGAATCAAACCAAGATTATGAGATGGTTAGTGTTGAACTACCTAGTTGCATGAGCGGGATAGATTTCACCAAAACATACGACACACATGAGGTTAGAGTTGAGCCACCTAGTTGCATGTCATGGTTAGGTACTACCATAATACAAGATGAACACATAGGTGATATTGATGTGATGGAAGAGATAGTAGAAAACCCAAGCCCACTAAGTACCCCACAAGTCCTACCATCATTTGAGGCATATACACCGCCCGTGACTTACCCGGAAGAAGTAGAAGAAACTTTAGGAATTCCTATGGAGGTAGAACCCTTGGACCAGGCACCACTTGAGGATATAGGTTTGAACACTTGTAGTGATAACCTTACTCCTAGTTCTAGGGAATTTCCTAGTGTTGATGAACCGGAACCTCAACCTTTACACAACTTCCCATCCTTAGATTTATTTCTAGGAGACAAAAGAGGAACCGACCCACCCATCAACCAATATTATCCGGGTAGTTTTAGGATGAAGGAAGCCATTCACTCACCCCATTCACCTCACGTGGCATATTCACACCCTAAGGGTGTGTATCGCTACTTTCACCCACACTTAATCCTAAGTGTAGGGAGAACCTCCCCTATTTCCATTAAATAAGGGTAGAGTCAGGCTCGTGACTCGAACAAAAACAAGCGCTTCTTGGGAGGCAACCCATGTTTTGTGTGTTTTTATTTGTTTGTTTGTTTGTTTGTTTGATTGATTTTATTTGTTTCCGTATGCATGTTTTATTTTTATTGTTTGCGGCTCATGTTTCAAAGTAAATTGTGAAAATGCTTTATTTTGTTTTTAACTTCGTCTTAATTGCATATAAAGGTATTTTGCAAAAGATAAGTGTAAGGGAGATCCAAATTTGTTCATAAGAACGAAATTGAGCATGAACCACAACAATATTAAATGGACATGTGTATTAGTACTTGTTAGAGTCAAATGCTTGTATCGAGTCATAATGTAGTTTTGCAGGATTTTCCAGGAAGTAGGACAAAGTTTTTCCAGAAATTTTCCGGAAACTTAACACAAAGATTTCTGCAGGTTCATTCTGACGGCGTCAGGCAATTGCTCTTGACGGCGTCAGGAGTAAAAAATCTGGAAATTTTACCAGTTTTGTTTTTCTAACGGAGTCTTATAAGTTTTTGTGAATTATTAAGTTTTATAATCTCCAGGAAATCTGCAAACTTCATTCCACAAGCATTATATCTTATTTTGTTTTCTAGGATTTAGTAACTTATATAGGATGCCGCCGATTTTACGCGAGGTTGCCTTGTCTACTTTTGTCAGGATTTACAGGTTATTTGAGACAAGAAGATGATTTATATTCTGGAAGGGAAGCTTTGATTGTTCGTTTTCTTGGAGGAAGATTTAACCTGGCTAACCTAAAATCCATACCGAGCGAATCAGGGGAGTATTTGAATTCATTCTCTTTACTTTTAACTTTTACATTCTTTACTTGAACATTGGGGACAATGTTCATCTTAAGTGTAAGGGGAGGGTAAAAAGATGATACCTTACATATGCACTTTCGCTTGAGTTTGTTTTGTTTGATAGTAGATGAGTAATAAAACTATGAGAAATACTTGTTAGTGCAATTTTAGCGCCAAATTTAAAATTTTTTACAACATTTAGGAGTGAAACTTTAGCCATAGCAAGCGTCTCATGGGTAGGAGGTTGTATGACTAGCACATAACCGTATATTCAGAAAAATTTTCCACCCAAAAATGTGAGGTTCGCCTTTAGTTTTGATAGGAAAAGCATTTATTATTGGTGCTTATGAGTGTACCGGTAGCATTTAGATTCTAGAACTTGCGTTAGTGATGCATCCCGAGACCGCTAGTGAGACTACATTCGTGTGGTAGGATTTACTACATGATAAGAGGCATTAGGATCACCCTTGTGTTAAACCCGTATTACGATTACTTGACCATTTAAGTCATATTACTTGGCTAGTTAAGTCAACTAATTTTTCCCACACCCTTAGCGTTGTACTCATTTTTAGTACACGATACCCCTAGTACACCCCTCCGAGCCTATCTTTTCGTTTCTAACTTTAAGCATTTTACTTAAAGGAAGAATTTGTTACACCCCACTTAAATGTACACCCAAATCGCCTTAGCCTTCCGTGTATGCGCTCATTTTTAGTGCATTATTGTTATTTGTTAAACCCTAAGTTAACTTTCTAATTGATTACATGGTTGCTAAGTCGAGTCATATCCTTGTACATATTGTTTTGGGACGATTGGGACTCATGGGTAAATACTTATTTTATGGAGTAATGGGGAAGAACAACACTTATTACCCCCATATGTACGTTAATCTTAAAAGTGCTCCAAGTGTTTTGATTTTCTTAATTCGAGTCATTAGAATAGTTTAATGTAAAGTATGTAAAGATTCAAGTGTAAGGGGAATGCTCAAACCCCTATGATGTATTATTTTGGATGGTAGGGTAAGAGTGTATGAAAAAAAAAAAAAAAAAAAAAAAAAAAAAAAAAATCGAAAAAATCAAGAAAAAGAGAAAAAAAAAAAATAGAAAAAGAAAAAAAAAAATAGAAAAGAAAGAGAGAAAAAAAAACATACGGACTACCATCCCGTTTTCATTCTATGTTCATTTTATGTTTTTAGTTATTTTTCATTTATTAGCTTAAGTCGAGTCTAGTCTTGGCTTAGCAACGCCATCTTGTACATGTAATTAACTAAGATTGTTAACTCGCCACCAGTAAAATCCCCTTTATCCAACAAAACCGTGTAATTCATATCCCTACACCTAACGTTATAACCCTTTAAAAGACCTCTTTGATAGTTTATCCTAGGTGCTTACGCCATGTGGTGGAGGTTTGATCCTTTCCCAAGCCTATGGTAATCTATTTTGCTATGACAGGTAGTGAGAGATATCTTCCATTTCCATAATGTTATATTACTTTATTACACCCGAGAGATGTGAGTATCTAAACACTATTTGTGAGGTGCTTGTGTATGATCTCCGTGCTTGTCTATTGGTCTTTAGTGGAACGATTATTTGTTGTAATTACTTTTATATTAGTGTTAAATGACCCCTAACTTGTCTTTTGAGTAGAATAAAAGCTCATTTGCTTGAGGACAAGCAAATCTCAAGTGTAAGGGTATATGATGAGGCAAAAAATGATCCGTTTTTAGGGGGTCATTTAAGCCCGAATCCGAATTTATTTGATCAAATATTGCCCTAAATCGTTCCTTTTGTGATTTTAGGTGTTTGGAGAGTGAATTCTGGAAAAGAGGCTATTTTGGACGTTTTTGGAGCATAAAGTGAAGAAAACAACAAAGTACCAAATCCAAGCTGGAATTACAAGGTGACGGCGTCAAGGATTTACTCTTGACGGCGTCAGAAAGGATGAATATTTTACCGAAGGTTGTGAAGGCGTCAGATGAAGAGATGACGGCGTCAAAATGACCAAGATTAATTTACCGAGGGTGGTGACGGCGTCACATAGGCCGTCACGATTGGATCTAGGGCGTCCGAGGAAGTATATGGCGGCGAGTTGACGGCGTCAGATTTTACTCTTGACGCCGTCAGGACGATTTTCCTATATATAGTTTTCTAGTTTTTTCATTAAAAAGAGAGAAGTTTTGGTGAAACCCTAAAGACGATTTTGGTGCCTCTTTTACAGGTTTTTCAAGGGTTCCAAACCCTTGAGACCTTGCATTGTAATTGAGATAAGTATACTCTTAATTCAATCAATATGTCTATGTGTTGGTTGTCTATCTTTTGTTCTTATCTTAATTCTAATATGCTAGGCTAAATTTCCTTTGTGTTTGCTTAGATCTAATGAAACCTAGATGTTGATTATGTGTTGATTACTTGTCTATTCTTGTTTTGAATGAATGATATTATATGTTAGGCTTAAGAAAACTGGCAGATCTCCAAATGGTAACATGCTTGAACGTCTTAAGAAACATGAACCGAGGCGTACTAGGTCTTTATTGGTTGTATTTAATGCATGAGCCACTGTTTACAATCCCTATAGTTGTGCTGGGTCATGGTGTAGGAGGAGATAAGAGCTCATAGAGTTGGGGAGTTATGTATGCCACTCCACGAATGGTATTAAGGAATACAACCCGTCATTCATACAAGTGTAACAAGTAATTAACATGTAAAAGATATCTAGGGAGTAATGAAGTCTAAGTAAACACAATTTTCTCCAACCACTGCTCACAACCTTAGTTTAATATTAGTTTAATTTCATTTTCATTAGTTAATTAGTTATAAAGTAGTTTTTGGGTTAGTTGATTAGCAACTAATTCCGCCCACTCTCCCAATACCCGAGATTTTTACTTGCTTTTCATAAAATATAAAAATACAAAAAGAATCATCCTTCACCTTTAGATCTAGTTAGATTAATTTCAATCCTAACGACACTATTCCTAGCTGAACGATCAATCCCCCGGTACTTGTCACTATACTATACTACAACGATCAGGTACACTGCCTGGTGGGGGTTGTAAGCCTCGCGAGATCCCTCGAGAGGTAAAGCAAGGTGCGATTCCCATGCATCAGTTATCAAGGTTAGAATGTTGAGTATGAATTGGACATATTTAACAAAACTCCAACCTAGATAGATTAATAAGACATCATCATATGATGGAATGTGATGAATGTGATGAATCACATTAAGTCTTAAATTGAAGTTCTAAATTTGTGTAACTGCTTATGAAGAGGTTATTAACAAAGTTAAGTCAGGAACTATCAATATGTATTTGTAATATCCCAAAAGAGAATATTGTATTGTTGCTTTATTTGCTAAGTATTTAAAGATAAACTTTAAATTGCTAAAAGCAAGTGGGAGTGTTGATCTTTAAAAGATAAAATTACAAGATACATAATCTTCTAAAATACACTAGTAAATATCATGATGAAGTTTGACATTTGAATGTTAAATCTCAACATGATAATAAAGTTTGTCATTTAAATGTTAAATCTCAAGATGATGGAATTATCATTCATAGAATAGTAATATATCTCAGATATTTGATTAATATGTTGAGGATTTACAGGATTATTGTAAATCTGATAATCATTACGATACATTACCAAATATGAAATTGGGTAAAGTATACATGATATGAATGATTAAGATGCTGTCCATAAAGATAATCAATTTTAGAAATGTGGTTTATCTTAATAGTTAGACTAGAAAATAAAGATGAGTTTCTTCAAAGATTAGGTAACCCTTGTAGTTTAAATCTTTGTATAGAAATCATATGGACAATATTGTGCACGTATTTAATGCATGTCTTATAACAAGCTTATTAATCACACTTAAGCAATTATCTGTGATTGAATATTCTTTTCTAAGTACATTAATATATAAAGATTATGATTGTCACATTTATGAAATTGACAGTGGAATATCAAAACTCTTTCTTGAGTGATTACTTCAGCGAGGACGATAAGTAATCAAAAGGAGTTTATGAATTCAAATAAATCTTTAGAAGTGTACAAAGTGCAATAATCCATGGATGGATAAATGCATGCATCTAGAAGATTACTCTTATGTTTAAATTATTAAATTCATGTTTTGATTTATAATTAAAATAAGATAATTTCTAAGTATTCCTAAAAGCTAGTGGGAGTATTATGTTTAATTTCTTAAATCATATATGTTGTAGAACATATAAAAGGTAGCATTCCATATAAGTTAAATGTTAAGTATGAAATGAAACTTTACTTGAAAGATTTAGAAAATAAGACATACAACCTTGGAATGAATGTTTATTGTTGAACATGAGCGGTAAATGAATCTAATATAACATGATATATTATTTAGAAAGTCTAAATAGTTATGTATGACATGAATAAAATCTAAGTATTACTCAAAGATTTTTCATGAACATCATGTTTTGTTGTATCATGCTTGATTACAAGAAGATTTGGAAATATTAATATCTATTTAAAAGTTATTAGATAACTTGTGTAATATTCTAAAAGAATATGTTTGATTATAGAATCACATTCTAAATCTGGAATAGCTTCCAAATTCTATAGATGAACAATTTTCAATTGTTGTGAAAATTGTCATAGCCAACAAACTTGAAAGTTTGAAGGGCATCAAACATTACACAATAGATATTAATGTTTACGGAAAGTTTTAATAGTATATTGTTGTTGCATACAATGATGCTAAGTGAAATTGAGATGACACTCAATACTAGTTATGGTAAAGATTTCATCTTTGGCTATATGTACTAGTTATGCTTAGTAAAAGCATAAGTTGCATTATACATTAAGAGAATAAGAATACTTTAAACTTTAAAATGTTTAGAAGTTTAATTATCATAAATTGGTGGTTAAGGATGTCTCACATTTTTATGAAATATGACATTATCGAAATAGTTGACTATGCACATATAAGAATTTCAATAGTTGAATTATTGAAATAAATATTCTTAAAATTCCGATAGATCAAAGTTGGATGATTTATGTCTTGTCAACAAGTATGAATGTCATTGCTTGAGACATAATTCATCAACAAGAGTTATCATGCATTGATCTATTTAGTATTTGGATAAGGGATGTTAAACAATTATTATGATAAATTGAAATACATGGTATGTTTAATTTATAATATATTGTATCCTATATTTGTATGTTTAATCCATGAATAAATGTTATTCTAAATTGTCCGTTGTCAGTTAATAATATGGGAATATTATTAAATCAAGACAAATCTGAAGGTTGGTATGATATACTTAAAGTATATTGATGCGTAGTCATGCCATTTCAGATGATATTCAATGATACCGAATATAGGACTTATCCCAACTACATGATGTTACTTTATGGATTTAGTTATTAAGTAAATCATGAGAAGTTATCCTCAGACTTGAGATGCAAGATAAGTGTCATGAATGTAGTACATTTTTGTGAAACAACTTAACGCTATACGTAACTGGTAGTCATAAGGGTTGTTTTCGGAAGTGTTACAAAGTTTGTGGGTTTTGCTTGTAGTCAAGATAGAATTTGTTCCTTTAAATTTATTTTTGGAGTTTAATACTACTGGGCCCCTCGTAGGGTTGTCAAGATGTTTGCATGGCCGTACCCAAGATCTTCCCTGAATATGTTCAGATGATTTAGTAATCTTGATCAATCACTAACAACGAGAAACAGAATGGTTAGTTAAGGAATGACTTTGAACCATATCCTTATTAACATGGTATTAGAAACAAAAGGATAATAATAATGAGAAATCATTAAAAGGTTTTTCCAGGAGCCTTACTCGAGATCGTACTAGAGGCATCGGCGTATTGCAAGACGCTAACCGCTGTGATTACACTATTAAAATATGTCCAAGTGGGAGCTGTTAGATTATGGACATTATTTTAGTAGTCGTATGTTAGGATCGAACTTGAGATCACGGGATTGCACACAATACGTATGAAGAGAAAAAGAAATAATTATTTATAAATGTTATAAGTAATTATTAAACACAAAACTAGTAATAGTAATTAGTATTTAATGATAAATGACTAATGACCTATTGACGAAGATTAGGAAAGTAATATTAATGAATATTTGGAAACAAGGGAAGGTTGCGGAATCCCTTTGGGATTACATAACCGATCGGCCAAGGGGGTTCTCCACCTCCTTTGTGCCTTGAGCTCCAAGTTTCAATTAGTATATATACAAACCCAAGATGTATTGTTTTCTAATAACTTGTACACACACATCTTGGTGTTTTTCTCTCCTTCTCTTTGTCTTAAATCGATCCATCCAAAACAATCCCTTAGGGATTCTATTTTCATAGGATCAAATAAGTTTTGTGTTTAATTTACTTGCATAAATTTTTTTTTGAATTAGTACGTGTGTACAAGAACGTGATTCAAACACACTATTGTTTGATTCTTGGATTGAATTACAAAAGAGGTAAGGGGTAATTCTTATAATCCACATAAACCCTAATTAGGGTTCTTGATTTGAAAATTGCAATTGATTCTTGTTCGGGCTAGAATCACAAAGGTATGTTTACTATTTAATATTGATTAATTAATTACATGTTATATGATCTTGTTATAACGCTTCCGCATATGTTTACTTGATGTGTTTGGTTTATTTATATGATTGTCATGATATCATAATTCCAACAGTTACATCACCATTGCCCAAACAGTCAACAATCACGAAATAAAAAAAAAAAAAAAATAGAAAATTTGCTAGAAATTATTCCCCTGCCGCTTTGCACGGTAACATGTTAAACTCTGTGTTTGGCACACTATTAGAGCAAACGGTACCTTGACTATGAAGTGTGAGTGTTGAAATGATGTGTCACCATTAAATTTTAGATGTCACCATGCCTTTTTGCTCTTAGAGCACTCAGAGTCATAACTTAGAACCATCGTTATGGCCTTGCTGGCATGTGTTCAATCGCGTTTTCCAGTCTGAGCATGTTGGTGTTGGGGCTGCGTTACAACTCAAGTTATTGTAGTAACTGAAGTTATGGCCAAGTTATCATACCCCACCCCATGTTATGGCCATGTTTTGCCAAGTTACTGTAATTTGTATATTTTTAAAGTGAGTCAAAAAAGGTGGTGTTATTTGGTGTTATGATAACGGGTGATTTTTTGGTGTTATATAATTTGGTGTTGAAATGATGTGGCGCTTACGTAGCGGAGTTTTTGGTGTTATTTCGTGTTATGGCTCCCTATGCTCTTAGATACAGCGGAGCAGGACGGAGCCAGAGGGTTCCCGTGGGTGGCCGGAAGCCCTATAAATTTTTTCGATATAATGTTAGTTTTAAAAAAAAAACATCAATGTTTTCTGTGCATCTTAAATACACCCGTTCGATCAAAATGCGTTTTTATATTACTGTTCTAAAAAATTTGCGTCATTTCGTTTCTCATTCCTCCGTACTACTACCGAGTACCTAACATAAAAAATAGTGTATTAACACCCTGCTCTCTTGCATATTCGGAATGTCTAACATCCAACCAAAACATGTTTCTCTAAACATTTTTTCCTTAGGGGTGTTCAATATCAGTTTTCTAATGTTATGAATTAAAGACAACCTACTCCTACATGTAACTTGCGCAGGATAATCCTAAAATAACCAAAAGACATAATAAATATATATTTACAAAACATATACGTAACAAATAAACAATAATTATAATGACAAAAAAATTATATTTCAGTATTACCAGATATTCCGCCATTATGACACACTACTCAACTACAACAGCCACTACCACAAGACCACCACAACAACGACACAACTCCACCAGCGACAACTACAGCACCACCCCACCAACATCACAAGACCACCAGCAACAACCACACCACCACCACAGACCACCACCAAAACGCCACACCACCACTGCACCACCACTGCACCAGCAACAAATGTTACACCACAACTCCACACCACCAACAATACTGCACCACCACTGAACCACCACTGCACCACCAACAATACTCCACCGGTAACAACCAAACAACACCAAAACTATCACAATGCCAATACACAAAGAGATGGAAGTATTTTTTTTCTAGGTTATGTGTATGAATGTACACGACATGCAACCATATATCCTCCAAATTCACCTCATCCGTCTTCTCCATGCAACTTTTTCAGTCAAATGATCCTTCCCCATGCAAATGCTCCTTCCCCATGCACCAATTAATGCATGTCGCGTATGGATATGTACGTGTCGCGTATATATATATATACGCGACATGCATTATATATATATATATATATATATATATATATATATATATATATATATATATATATATATATTTTGTCCCGAGCTCAGCATGCTGACATCTGTTCTCCCCACATGTCGCGTACCATTTTATGGGGAATCTTGGGGTATTTTGGAAAACGGCTCAAAATTGGGGTACTTTGAGACATACGTCATTCCTCCCTACTACTACCGAGTACCTAATAAGAAGGCCACACGTGGGTGCACACGAATGGATAATCAGAATTATACCAAAAATAAATCGATGCTCATAGGTCCTGCTTTACAATGCTGTACATTGTGCAACTAAACATGTACATTATAATCGGTCATTCTGTTTCATTTCAAAGCCCTCAATTACTACTCTAGTTACTTAAACCCTTTTCATTTCATTAAAAAAAAAAAAAAAAATAGATAATTCTGGGGAGGTGATTATGGAAGAAGAAGAAGGAGGGTGTTTGGGATATCATGAAGACGAGTTTACAAAAATAATTCTTTCATGGTCTCTTGATGACATTCTTAATCAACACCTTTTTAGGAACAAGGTCTAATTCTTTTATTTATTTATTTTTTATTAGCATTTCATACATTGTGTATATAACTTGAGCTTATTTTATTTATTTATTTATTGTTGGTTCTGCTTTTGAACTTGTATATGTTCTTATTCGCTAAAACCAACGCGGCCTAACCGAGGTACCTCGTGATGTTTGAACCCTAGACCTCTTGTGTGGATGTCAGGTGCCATACCATTAGGCCGTTTGGCAGTGCTTGTGAAAAAAAAAAATGAATGACGTTGTTTAGGATTGCGTATTTGCTTAGTTTTATGTAGATAAGCAGTTGTGATAATCCAGAGTGCTTATGCTTTTGTGCTTACTTTGCTTTTTACCCTTACGTCTAACCTAAAAATAACCTATAGATAGAGACTAGCACCGCACCCGTGCAAAGGAGTGGATTGTTTTATCATTTTTTATGGTTTTCGGTGTGTGTTTGTGTTTAGGCTGGTGTAAAATGTGGGTAAAAGGAATGGAAGAAAATTCTAAAATATCTAAAATGGAGGTTTGTGATTGGTTAGCAGTCTTGGTCAACTAAATGGGATGTGACCACAATTTATATGCGTTATAATATGTTATAGATATGCGACACTTTAACGGTATTTCCCATAGCACTTCTCTGCTTCTGCTTAGGCATAAGCAGAAAAAATGTGCAATCCCAAACACTGTCTGTATGGAAAACCCAAGCTACTTTATTCACGTTTTTTTGTTATGAATTTTGACGTTTATTTTATATACTATATATCTCTACTTATATTTGAAGATGAGAAGTTTTCTTAAATATTTGGATGAAACTTTCAAATCATTTTAAAAACGGAGTCGCCAAACACCCCCTAAAACATGTAATGACCATTAAAGTTATTTGGCCGCCGTTTGACCTTAAAGTCAGCGTTTCCTCGTTGTTATGTTTTGAAAGAGTGAAAGCATAAACCTGTTATAAGCTTATGTGCTTATTTTGTGATAAATTGCTTTTACTCTACTATCTAACCTAAAAGCCTGTAAATATACACTAGCATCGTAAGCAGCGGATTCAAATAGTTATCTACTTATCATTTTTTATGGTTTTCGGTTTTGGGGAGGTAGAGTGTGTGTGTTTGTGTTTAGGGTGGCGTAAAACGTGGGTAGGTGGAGGCTTGTCATTGGCTAAAGATAAATGTAAAACAAGCAAATCCAAACAGTGTTTCCCATAGCACATATCTGTGCAGTGCTTCTGCTTGGGCATAATGGAAAAAAATATGCTATCCCAAACACCCTCTTTATGGAAAACCAAGCTAGTTTATTCATGTTTTATTGTTATGGAGTTTAACGTGTATTTTAGATATTTCTCTACTTATTTTTGAAGCTGAGAAGCTTTCTTAAATGTTTGGATTAAACTGTGAAACCAGTTTAGAATAAGAGTTGCCAAACACCCTCTAAATTATGTAAAGATCATTAAAGTTATTGGAGTCAATGTTTTAACCCGTTTGACCTTGAAGTCAACATTTCCTCTTAATCATGTTTTGAAAAAGTGAAAGCATAAACCTGTCACGACTTCCTCACAGCTAAAACAACATGGTTTCACAGTAATAATTTTTCACCTCATTAAATAGTTTGATTCTTGCGCTGTTATAGCTGTATAAACAGATTGAGTTTTCTTGTTTGTAGGTGGAGAACCTACCATTTACTTTTGAGTCAGAACAACACTATTTCGGCTCTTTTGTGTATCCTTTGTTAGAAGAAACGCGCTGTGAGCTAGCTTCATCCATGGAGATCATGCATAGAGCTCCATTTGCTGATATTATATCTTTTAATGAGTCCAAAAGTGGTGAAAATATGGTCTATGATGTTACGGTTGGTTGTTGGAGAAATCAATGTAGTGAACGTGGTAAAGACGATTACCATACATTACTTGGTGATCTGGTTCTTATAGTAGACGGGAAACCGGAATCTGTTTCTGATTTGAAGCACATGGGAAGAACATGGGCACTCACCTTGGTCAAAAGTAATGAAGATGATTGTACATCTATAAGTGTAAAGGCATCACAACAAATTGAATTTCAACACGGGATGTTTGCATTTTTTGTGATGAATGTCACAAGTCAGAAAAGAATATGGAATTCACTGCACATGCATAGAAATCTTAATATAATCAAAGAGATTCTTTACACTGACTCTAAGGTGAGAAATTAGTTAAATAAGTTTTCCGCTCGTTTAGTGATAAATGTTATTATTAATAATGGATATGTTGTTTACAGGTTAAGGAGAAGTGCAGTATCTGTTCTTTTGGTTATGATAGTATTTTATCCCAAGAAGTTGATCGACAACTTTTGCTTAACTTGGATGAATCCCAGAGGGCAGCAGTTATGGCTGTGCTTTGTAAAACGCAATGTTGTCATACTTCATCTGTGGAGCAAATATGGGGACCACCTGGAACGGGGAAAACACTGACAGTTAGTGTATTGCTTTTCATCCTTTTGCAAATGAAGCACAGGACTCTTGCGTGTGCTCCAACGAATGTGGCTATAGTACAGTTGGCCTCACGTGTTCAGAGTTTGGTACGAGAATCATTCAAAACGACAATTACAAGTGGTGATTGTTTGTGTTCAGTTGGAGATTTACTCTTGTTTGGCACCAAGGAGAGATTGAAAGTTAGTACTGACATTGAAGAAATCTATCTCGAGCATCGGGTAAAGAGGCTTGCAGAATGCCTAGGGCCAGTGACTGGTTGGAAGCATTGCCTAAGATCTATGATTGATTTATTGGAAAATTGTGTTTCCGAATATTATAATTTTATAGAAAACGAGTCATTGAAAGAAAAACAACTCAGAAATGAGAATGAAGGTAAACGAACAATGTTGGAAATCAAATCATTCATTGAGTTTGTACAAGAGCGGTTTAGTTCTTCTGCAGCGCCGCTCAGAAGGTGCATTATTACATTTTGTACTCATATCTCGAGAAGTTTTATGGGGGAATATAATTTCCAGAATATGATATCTCTTCTGGACAATTTAACCTCTTTGGAATCTTTGTTGTTTCAAAAGAATATGGTTTCGGAAGAACTTGAAGACCTCTTCAATTCTAAACCATTGCAAGATGAGTCTGTTAAGTCATGTATATCTTTGCTAAGAGATTTGCAAATATCTCTTGCAAAACTCTCTCTTCCATGTTTTTCAAACGAATATGCAATAAAGCAATTTTGTTTTGAAAGAGCTTCTCTAATATTTTCAACAACTTCGAGTTCCTACAAGTTGCATGCTGTCAATATGGAGCCTTTGAATATGGTGGTCTTAGAAGAAGCTGCTCAACTGAAAGAGGCAGAGTCCACTATTCCCCTTCAACTTCCGGGAATGAAACATGCTATTCTCATTGGAGATGAGCGCCAATTACCTGCACTTGTTAATAGCAACGTAAGTCTATGCTTATCTTTCTACCTTGGACTATGACTATAAATTCCATTTTGATGGACTTTCTGTTTGTGGACAGGTTTGTATTGAATCTGGTTTTGGAAGAAGTTTATTTGACCGTTTAAGCTCTTTGGGTCACTCTAAGCATCTTCTCAATGTACAATACAGAAATCCTTCAATTAGTTCCTTCCCAAATGTGAAGTTTTATCAAAATCAAATCCTAGATGCACAAAACGTGTTATCTAAAAGTTATGGAAAGAGGTATCTTTTGGGTCCAATGTTTGGTTCCTATTCCTTTATAAATGTGGTTGGGGGAAGAGAAGAAAAAGATGACGATGGAAGAAGCCAAAGAAATATGGTTGAGGTGGCTGTTGTGATTAAAATTGTTAAAAATCTCTTTAGAGGTGTGCATATTGGTTATGTCATTTCAGATGCTTCTTTATGATTTTGTTTTTATTGAACCCAAATTCTAACATTTGTGTCTTTCTCTTTTATAGCATGGAAGAACTCCAAGAAGAAGTTTACTATTGGTGTTATATCTCCCTATGCTGCCCAAGTTGTTTCGATTCAAGAAAAGCTTGCTCAAAAGTATGAGAAACTTGATGGATTTTCAGTGAAGGTTAAATCAATCGACGGGTTTCAGGGAGGAGAAGAAGATATTATTATTTTGTCGACAGTAAGATCGAATAGTCATGGGTCTGTTGGCTTTATATCTAGTCCTCAAAGGACTAATGTTGCCTTGACAAGAGCACGGTATGCAATCTTCTCACTTTCTTAACAATTGATTACTGTAGACACTTGGTTGTTAAAAATAGTATGATATTGTCTTCCATTTTTGTGTAGGCATTGTCTTTGGATATTGGGAAATGAAAGTACCCTGACTAATAGTGAGTCTATATGGAAAGAGTTGGTCTGTGATGCAAGGAATCGACATTGTTTGTTTGATGCTGATGCTGATGAATGCTTGAAGATGACAATAATAGGAGCAAAGAAAAAGTTAGAACAACTTGATGACTTGGTTAACGGGAATAGTGTACTTTTTAAACATGCAAAATGGAAGGTATGTGATTAATTTCTTACCAAATTATATCCTTATGCAGTATTATACTTTGTTGTTCATATTTGTTCGACTTTATTTTATCAGGTTCTCTTCAGTGACAACTTCAGAAGAACGTTCGGAAAGCTGACAGGTTCTCGCTTGAAGAAGCAGGTTTTAAACCTTTTACTGAAACTTTCTAGTGGCTGGCGGCCGAAGAATAAAAGTGTAGACTTGTGTTGTGAAAATTCTTCACAAATTTTGAAACAATTTAAGGTTGAAGGGTTCTATGTGATTTGTACTATTGACATCATCAAGGAAGTCAATTATACACAAGTTTTAAAGGTTTGGGATATGTTAGCCTTAGAGGAGATTCCGAGACTCACAAAACGACTTGAGAGCATATATTCTGCTTACACAGATGATTATCTTAATCGGTGCACTGAAAAAGGTTTAGAGGGGTATGTTCATTTGTTTTACATGGAAACCTAATACATAAAGTAGAGTAATTATATATGCTTAATTCATTGTCTTTATATTATTCAGGAACTTGGAAGTTCCTAAGAGTTGGCCCACATCCCAAAAGATTGCCAGATTTCGTTATGTAAGTGGCGGTGAAAACAAAAGTGAAGTGAGTGTGAATCCTGGCGCTGTTAGAAAACCTATTGAAAACTCAAAAGTGAGTGAAAGCTTATTGCTTATGAAGTTCTACTCCTTGTCATGTGGGGTCGTGAGCCATTTGCTTTCCGGTAAAGAAGTTGATCTACCCATGCAAGTCACTGATGAACAGATGGACATAATTTTATCTCGCAAGAGTTCATTCTTAATTGGGAGATCAGGAACTGGGAAAACCACTATTCTGATAATGAAATTGCTCCAACAGGAACACGAATTTCGCATTGTTTCTGATGGGTTTTATGAATCAGAAAGCAGCCCGATTAGAGATGCTGAAGTTGATGATGATCCTGAAATTAGCAAACAGGGTGTTCTTCGCCAGCTTTTTGTGACAGTCTGCCCAAATTTATGTTATGCTGTGAAACAAAATGTTTCCCACCTTACAAGGTGTGCACATACTTGTTCTTTTCTCTCTTTTTTCCATCTATATCATATGGTCTTGTTCTGACTTCAAAAATTAACGTATTTGACAGTATTTCAAGTAATGGGCGTTCATCAGCAGAGATCAATCTTGATAATACGGATGTTATTTCATCAGAATTGAATGATATTCCAGACACATTTATTAACATCCCGGTGAAATATTACCCTCTAGTTATAACATTTCAAAAGTTTTTGATGATGTTGGACAGTACATTGGGAAGTTCATTTTTTGAAAGATTTCTTGAGGCTAGAGAAGGTTCTCATGGTAACCGTATAACTTCAAGATCTGTTGCCTTGCAAAGATTCATAAGATTAAGGGAGGTTACATTTGATAGGTTTAGCTCACTTTACTGGCCCCACTTCAATTCAAAGCTAACAAAAAAGCTTGATCCTTCTAGAGTGTTCACCGAGATAATATCTCATATAAAAGGAGGCATGCAAGCAGGGGAATGCAGTGATGGAAAGTTAAGCTTTGAGGGTTACTGTTTATTGGCTGAAAGTCGTACTTCAACTTTAACCAAACCGAAAAGAGAGATTGTTTACAGTATCTTTCAGGCCTATGAAAAGATGAAAAGCGAACGTGGGGAATTCGATTTGGGAGATTTTGTTAATGATATTCATCGTAGGCTTAAAAATGGGAAATATAATGGCGACCAAGTTGATTTTGTGTACATTGATGAAGTGCAAGATCTTAGTATGAGACAGATTTCTCTTTTCAAATATATTTGCCACAATGTTGATGAAGGCTTTATGTTTGCGGGTGATACTGCACAGACAATTGCAAGAGGGATTGATTTTAGGTTTCAAGATATGCGATCTCTTTTCTATAAAGAATTCTTAAGCACCAAAACATCTGGAATACAAGAAAAAGGTCTTCTATCTGAGATTTTTCAATTAAAACAGAATTTTAGAACTCATGCTGGCGTGCTCAATTTAGCTCAGAGTGTCATTGACATTTTATACTGTTATTTTGTTCACTCAATTGACAATTTAGAGCCAGAAACTAGTCTTGTTTCTGGTGAAGCTCCTGTTTTATTGGAGTCTTGTAATGATGAAAATGCAATCGCGACAATCTTTGGTGGTAGTAGAAGTGATGGAGAAATTGTGGGGTTTGGTGCTGAACAAGTCATATTGGTACGTGATGATCGTGCAAGAAATGAAGTTTTTCAATACGTTGGAAAAAAAGCTCTTGTTCTCACTATATTGGAATGTAAGGGTCTTGAGTTTCAGGTCAGTTTCTTATCCTTTTGTCACGAAAATATAAGTTTTAGTGATCTCAAATTGCAAGTGGCGTTTTTAATGTTTAATTGCCATAATTATTTAGGATGTACTGCTGTACAACTTTTTTGGGACATCAGCTTTGAAAGACCGGTGGCGAGTTATATATGGATTCATGGAAAAACATAATTGGCTCGGCGGAAAACTTCCTCAATCTTTCCCGGTATTCAGTGAAGCAAGACATAGCCTCTTGTGTTCTGAACTGAAACAATTGTATGTGGCCATAACTCGAACAAGGCAAAGGCTATGGATTTGTGAGAACAAAGAGGAGCTCTCCAAGCCAATGTTTGACTACTGGAAAGTGAGGGGACTTGTTCAAGTACAGAAGTTGGATGACTCAGTGGCACAGGCTATGCAGGTCAAAAGCAGCCCTCAGGAGTGGCGGGAGCGTGGAAAAAAGGTTAACTTTTGCCCACTTACTGCTTTAGTTTTTCTATGTTTAGTTGTATGACATCTTTCATATTTCTATATGGTCTGCAGCTTTTCTATGAGAATAGTTTTGCGATGGCAGCATTCTGCTTTGAAAGGGCTGGAGACACAATGTGGGAGAAATTGGCCAAGGCTTCTGGTCTGAGAGCATCTGCTGATCAAATGCGGGAAACAAATCCTGACTCTTATTTAGGTTATCTTAAAGAAGCAGCGGGAATGTTCGAGCTTATTGGGAAACTTGAGTCTGCTGCATCATGTTATTGTGATTTGGGGGAGTATGAAAGAGCTGGTAACTTCTTTTTCTAATCATAAATGCCTGTCTAATGTTTCAATACTTGCACTAGTTTATTCAACATCTGGATTGTAAACTTACTGAAATGACCTGTTTAACCCGAGCCCATTTCTGAATGTCACCCAAACACGCAACTCACCCATTTTGTCACCTCTAATTCGCTCTCTTTGTTTTGCAGGAAAACTCTATATGCATAAGTGTGGAAAGTTTGATGCAGCCGCAGAGTGTTTCACTCTAGCAGGGTGTTGTAGTGAAGCCGCAGAAGCCTACGCTAAAGGAGATCAGTTCTCCAATTGTCTATCAGTTTGCAAAAAAGGGAAACTTTTTGATCTAGGCATTCAATTCATAGAATACTGGGAAGAACATGGGAATAATAAAAATAAAGAACTAGAAGAAGTTAAGCAAGAATTTTTGGAGAGTTGTGCTCTTGATTACCACGAACATAAAGATTCTAAATCCATGATGAAATTTGTCAGAGCATTTTGTTCTATGGAATCTAAGCGTATGTTCTTGAGGTCGTTAGGCTGCCTGGATGAACTTTTGTTGTTGGAAGAAGAATCGGGCCATTTGCTTGAAGCTGCTGAGTTGGCGAGATCATCGGGCGATCTTCTAAAAGAGGCTGAGCTTTTGGAGAAGACTGGGCATTGGAAGGAGGCTGCTCTTTTGTTACTTTGGTATGTGTTTTTTAGCTCGTTTTGGGGAAACGGAAACAAAGGTTGGCCATTGAAGCAGTTTACTCAAAAGGAAGAATTTTGTAATAAAGTAAGGTTGCTTGCCAAAATGGATTCGGACATTATGTATGATTTTGTTTGTAGTGAGCTTAAAATACTCTCTGATCAGCACAACAGCTTGCATGAACTGAAGAAAGATTTGTGCGTTTCTCAAGACAATGCTAGTTTAAGGGGAGAAATCTTGTCGATTAGGAAAATCTTAGATAAACATCTTCATTTGAATTCCTCAAAGTATGATTGGGAGGATGAAATACCGCTTGATATATATAAGCACTGTAAAGACAAGATGTTTCAGAACCGAGTTTCGGTTAGAACTCTTGTTTTTTATTGGAACCTGTGGAAGAAGCATATCATGGATATCTTTATAAGCATTAAAAGTCTCGAAAATGGAGAATCAGTTAACCAGTTAGGTCATGCTGATTTTTGTTTGTATTATTTTGGGGTGAGGAAACAGTGTGTAAAAGGAGACATGGTGTACTTGTCACTCAACGAGGATGCTGAGTGGATAAAAAACACTGGGAACAAGGGTCTTCACAGGGGCGAGAAGTGTATAGCTCTTGATGGCAGGGAGTTGGTGTTTGTTATTCGGTCTTATTGGCAGTCTGAATTACTTTCTGTGGGTATAAAAGTACTTGAAACTCTTGACGCCCTTCGTAAGTCAAAGTCAAACGGTTCTGCATTTCACCAAAGCACATCTCTCCTTCACATTTTTGAGGTCTCCAAGTTTCTTTTAGACGTTGAGTGTCATAATCTCACAGATTCTTATACAAAGAAGCTGCAGATTTTCCTTGATATTTCTTTAAATTACTTTGATTTTGTGTTTCCATTGGATTGGCGGAAAGCAGTATCCGAGGACTTGGTTTCCTTAAGGGAGACTGATCTTTCAGTCAGCTTGCTTGATGAGATTGTTCTTCAAAATGTTGACATCGAGGGTGATCTCTCCTATAGGACCATTGGGAGGGTGATGATGATATATCTTGGTTCCAGAACAGGGCTTAAGAAAAAGTCTGTTACAGGGCTTCATTAGAAACCCAAATGGAAGTCAGTTGTGAAAAAATTGAGATATACAGATTCAATTGCTGCACCACTTAAGGATGCTTTGGAACATACTTTTTTTACTGAGTGGAAGTGTCCTGGGTGCATATCAACTCACAGTTATGTGCATCTATTGGATCGTCTTCTTTTCATGTCATCTTCCAGTTCAGGAATCCTTTTTACTACAAAATCTTCGTTTGTTGAATGGTTTACGTATCTTCCCTCTACTGATACAACCTTCCCGGCACTTCAACAAATTTTTAAAAAGCCTGAAGAAGAGTTACTGTCATTTGTTTACAGAATCGAAGAAATCCTCTTCCAGTTAGATAAGACTGAAACCTGGATTCGAACTTCAAAGATCAATGTCTTGAATTACCTTCCACTATTAGCATTGAGGCTTGTAATGATGTTATCTTTGATTTATCTGCAAGTATCAGATGGTTCTGGAGTATTGATTGATTTTCTAACTGGGAATATTGGAAATTTCCTTCCAAAGAAGTTTGTGTCTAATTTAAAAAGGAGAAGGTCAGGTTACGACTTAAACTTGAATCCAGAACTAGTTGCAGAAGCGTTTGCAAGCATAGAGGATCCTCTCGTGATTGTGTATTCCGGAGATGCGAGTCCTAATATCCATGCTCCTAGTGCTATATTTGTTGACCTTAAGAAACCTAAACAGGAGATAATGAGTGCATTGCTTCCAAGGAAAAATGCAGAGTGGTATCGACTTCCAAGGAGATAATGTTGATGCTGGGACAACTCCTGAGGTATCAACGTCCAACGCCTTGCCAGATGCAAACATGAATATGAATCGTATGGAACTGCAAATAAATTGGGAAGTTATAGAAGAAATATTTGAGATTTTGAATGGGAGAAGGGTAGTGGCTGTGAACACAGTATCCCCTGCAGCTATGGTCAAGGTAATATATATTATTGAGTTTGTAATTAATGATCAGTAAGCGTAAGTTTAATATGGCTTTCTGATTATCCGGTTTCTTGCCAGGAGGAACTTGATAAAAATATTGGCACATTAGCTACTATCCTTGTGGATCAAAAGTTATGTTCTGGAGAAGGTGCAAGAGTTGTACGTGATGCATATAATAATTTTGGTTTGCTTTCTTATGCATATGACAGAAGGTTAGACTTGCACTGTTGTAAATTTTGAAGTGGTTTCATCGTTTAGACTAAGTTATCTGTATTAACATTTCTTGGTGGTTTGGATCTTTTCCAGGCGGAATAGAGCAACGAAAGAAGTTTTTGTGAAGGATGTTAGACTTGCTTTGGAGAGGCTGGTAAGTGATAAGCCAAAGATAGAGAAATTCGTAAAGCTTTATGTCACGAGTCAGGTGTTAAAGGTTAAACAAACAGGTGATGAAGCTTTAGAGGTGTTGGAAAATCAAAGCGGTTTTGATAATACTCGAGATGGTAACAACAAGAAAGGGAACAAGGGCAAAAAGAGTAACAAGAGCAAAGGCAAAAAGAAATGAAATGGATAAATTAGGATGGATATCTTAGCGATTTCTTTTTTGTGTATTTCAGGAAGTAATTACTGAGTTTTAAGTCCATGATTAGTAGTTTTTCGAGTAAGGTAATGTCATTTTTTTTGCGCTTAGAGAATCATGGTGGTGTAAGACTTTTGGTGGACCTTTTAAGGATATTCAATCATCCAGACAACTCTAACTAACGGGGCGTTGAATCAAATTTGATCTATGGACAGCATCATTGTGGTAAAGGGAAACTTGTTATAAAAATTTGACTATGAAGTTTGCTATTGAGTATGTTTAGATTGTTTCTTTTTTGGGAGTGGCGAGTAGCTTAAAATTTGATTTCTTGTTTCACATTAATAGCTTGCCGTGACACCGAACGGATCTTAGCAAGCTGTACTTTATACGGCCTAGTGAATCATTGCGTTAGGCGCGAGTATACAACCTTGAGAACCTTTTTTTTTTACGAAACAGTTACATTATGAAAGGCAATATGACTTGTTTTTACTTTTTAGAGTCATGCAAGAAAAGGAGGAAGTTGTCAACCGGCATACAACTATGTCGCCGAATACATGTCTAATTCAATGCGAACAAATAAGAAAAGAAGTGAAAAAAGAAGGAAAAAAAGTGGCTTTGAACATTCAAAGACGAGCACTATATATTCATACTTTCACAATCGTTCCGGTTTATTCATTCGGAAACCCTTAGGGTGCGTTTGGTATCTTCCTATGGGAATGAGGGAATCATAGTGGTAATGATTCTAAGTGTTTGGTTAAGATGAGGGCTCCACATTACATGGGAATGAAACATGGATAGTATCCATACTCCATAGGAGTCTAAAAGGGGAGGAATGACTCTATCATAAGCGAGGGGCCCACCACTACTATCAAACTCATACCCATTGTGATTCACGGGAGCATACCAAACGCACCCTAAATATGGGCTAATAGACTATAAGGGTGCGCTTGGTATACTGGGAGGAATGACAATGGGTATGAGTTTGATAGTACTCAACTATGAAAGTTCCATTCCCAGCTCTCTAGCCATATATGGAGTATGGAAAATAATAAACTTTCATAGTCATAGTTATGGGCCCAGACACCCTAAACAAACACCAACTATCACTTTCATAGTGATAGTTGATTCCCAGAAATGGGTACCAAACGCACCCTAAATGTATCATAGTACGTTGTCATCATTTTCTTCTATATGTATTAAACAATTTTTTTTAATTTTTTTTTGCTATTATGTGTATTAAACTTAAATTTTTAGACATTTTTGTGTACTTTATAACTATTTTGCCCCTCTCATGTTAATAAAATGAGGGGTAAAATGATCATAAAGTACATAAAAATACCAAAAAAAAAAAAGTTTAATACATAGAATAGCAAAAAAATAAAAAATAAAATTGTTCGATACATATAAAATGAATAAGTGACAACAATAATACATTTTGGTGTCATGATAGGGGTTATTTCTCATTATGACGTTGATTTAATTTACGAATATGATTATGTTTTTTTTTAGCAATGGCCAAATAATTAATTTCCGAATATGATTATAAAGTATTTATTTTTAGGATAAAATTATGGGCAATTTTTTTCAAAAAAGCATCATACTTGCCACAAATGTTACTTTCGTGTAATGAACAAATTTTTTTTCTTTATATTGATACTAAACTTTCATTTTTTGGACTTTTTGAAGTATTTTGTTACGTTTTTGCCCCTCAAATTATTAAAAATCCAGGGGCAAAAATGTCACAAAGTACATAAAAAATGAAAGTTTAGTACTCATGCAAGGAAAAAAATTTTGTTCAGTACACGGAAATAACATTTGTGACAAGTATAGTACATTAATAGCTTATTAATTTGCTATAAAATTATTGCGACGAAAAGTTTGAGGGTTGAAATGAAAAGATAATCAAAATATTAGGATACTCTTTAATCAATTTAGAAAATGGCAATTAATATTCATGTAATTCTTATCTTTCTTAAGCAAAATGCATAAACTTTTAAGTTTGACTTCACGTACATAAACAACTTACTGCCTGTTTATTTGTAAGCAGATAAACGCTTTATGATAAGCAATTCAAACAACTCAATTCATTGAAAAGTCATATATAAACTCATAATCAAAAACAAAAGTTTGAAAACAAAAAGTAGTTGATTCAAAATGTTCAAGTTCAAAAGTTAAGTTCGTGTGACAACTAGCTAGCTAGCTCATAAAATATCATGCAAGATATATATCTTGGTGACTTGGTACACATGCACGCATGCCTAGGCAAACACAATGTATCATTAGTTGCATATTAATTAACTTTACAAATATTTAACTAAACAGGTCGCATAAAACGCAAATTTTGCCAAAATATGTTGCCGTATTCCTATAAAAAGCATAAGTACTTTTACTGTGTAAGATTTGTTAGAAAATTTAGTGCACTTGAGGAATTTAATTATACTTGGAAATAGGTTTGGAGGTACGGAGTGTACATCCATCAAGTCACTGATTCCCCTAACTCTATTGGTTGTGCAAGATTCTGCTGAGTGCTGGTTCCTGCTGAGTGCTGGTTCCTGCTACTAGTGTTACGATCCTGCTGATAAGCAGAATTTCTGCTGATAGAGTGCTGTATGATTATGTAACTGATTTGACCTATTCAAATGGCAGTTACATCTGCACTCATGACCTTGTTTAATTGGTCATGTAACCATTATTTTAGGCTATAATGGGGATAATTATGTGGAGATTAATGGGCCGATTAATTCTCATAATTCCATTTGACTAGCCATGAGTATCTTTCTATAAATAGGAAATCAAATAAAGCATGAAAGAGACACAAAAAACATATAACACTTATACACGAAGGGTTATTGATTTGTGCCTAAATCACTAACAACATTTGGTCTTATCCCAAGTAGATATTCGTGATACCTAGGCATTAGGGTCGAATAGTTTACTTTGAAAAGTGATAACACGATTCCAAGTGATATCCGGTAACCTTTATTGGTACGTAGTTAGACTTTTGATTATCTTAACCCTGTTCTGGGCTCATAACCTCCAACAATCAAAGTAAACTATTTATGATAATCAATTGCTGCTGCTATGAGGCATATGGTTGCTAACTTTTCCAAATTGGAAAAGTTTGAAGGTGTTGATTTCAGAAGATGGCAAAAGAAGATGCTCTTCTTGCTGTCAAGCATGAATGTGGTGTATGTTCTTAGCACTGCTATTCCTGAAGATCATGGGGATGATGCTAATGTGGAACAGATAAGGAAAAGAAGCAAATGAGAGAATGATGACTTTGTATGAAGAGGTTTAATTCTCAATGGTATGTCTGATTCTTTCTTTGACATTTATCAGAATGTTGAATCTTCTAAAGAATTGTGGGATTCCTTGGATGCCAAATATATGGCCGAGGATGCTTCAAGTAAGAAGTTTCTTGTAAGTAATTTCACAAATTACAAAATGACTGATTCAAGACCAGTCATGGAACAATACAATGAACTTCTTGGAATACTTGGAAGGTTTACAACACAAAATGAACATGGATGAGGCTATTTCAGTCTCTTGTATCATTGACAAACTCCCTCCTTCTTGGAAAGATTTCAAGCATACCTTGAAACATAAGAAGGAAGAACCGACACTAGTTCAGTTGGATAGTCATCTGCGTATTGAGGAATCCCTCAGGGCGCAGGATAATGACAAGCCAAAGAGTAGCAATGCTACTGGTGCATCTGTTGTCAATATGGTGGAACATAACAATTCCACCAGGTACAATGACAATAAAGGCAAACGTAAACATCAGGATAACACAAGGGCTGATCCTAACAAGAAGGCTACACCTACTTGTTGGAAATGTGGCAAATATGGTCACATTAAAAGGGATTGCAAAGGTGTTAAGATTGGAGGTAAATCCAATGCTTCAGGCACTAGTGGTTCAGGGAGTGGAGGTCCTTCCAACTCACTGAAAGGTCAGAATATGTTTAATGAATCTATTCAGGTTTATTATGTTACATATGTATCTGAATCTAACTATGTGCAGGATGATGATGTTGCGTGACGGGTTGACTCTGGAGCAACTGTTCATGTGTGCAAAGACAGAAGATGGTTCAAGACTTACGAGTCACTGAATGATGGTTCTATTCTTCACATGGGAAATGAGTCAACATCCTTGGTGCAAGGTCGTGGTTGTGTAGATCTTAGTTTTAGTTCTGGAAAGATTGTAACTTTGTTTAATGTTATTCATGTTCCTGATGTAAGAAAAAATATGGTTTCAAGTAGTGTTTTGAATAATCATGGATATAAACAAGTTATTGAATCTGATAAATTTATTTTGTCTAAACATGGTGTGTTATTGGTTTTGGATATTTGTGTAATCAAATGTTCAGGCTTAATGTTGTCACTGACATTGTTAATTCAGCCTTTATGTCAACCTCTAAACTGAACGACTCCACCTTGTGGCATGCTAGACTTGGCCATGTACACTATAAAAGGATGCAAGATATGTCTAAGAATGGGTTAATCCCAGCTTTTGACATGGACACTGAAAAGTGTAAGACTTGCATGTTGACCAAAATAACTAAGAAACCCTTTCAGGGTATAAAACGTGAGACTGAGCTCTTGTAGCTTATACACAGTGACCTGTGTGATTTGCATGCCACTCCCTCTTTGGGGAACAAGAAGTACTTTGTGACATTTATTGATGATACTTCTAGGTTTTTTTTATGTCTATCTGTTACATACCAAGGATGAAACATTAGATAAATTCAAAGTGTTTAAAACTGAAGTTGAATTGCAACTTGGGTCCCTGATCAAAAGGTTCAGGACTGATAGGGGAGGTGAGTACATGGATACTCTGTATTTTCAGTTTGTTGGTATAATCCATGAAACGACTTCTCCCTATACTCCTAAACAAAATGGTATCTCTGAAAGAAAAAACAAGGTACTGAAGGAAATGGTTAATTCCATGTTGTCCTATTCAGGACTGAGTCAAAGGTTCTGGGGTGAAGCTATGTTAACAGCTTGCTATTTATTAAATAGGGTTCCAAATAAAAGGAACAAGGTTACCCCTTATGAACTCTGTACTAAGAAGAAACCCAACCTGAATTATCTCAGGGTTTGGGGTTGTAGGGCAGTTGTAAGACTCCCTGATCCAAAGTTAAAAACTCTGGGTGAAAGAGGCATTGGATGCATCTTTGTTGGATATGCTGAGCATTCCAAGGCATACAGGTTCTATGTCATTGAACCTAATGAAATGTTTCAATTAACTCAATAATTGAATCAAGAGATGCACTCTTTGATAAGAATAGATTCTCATCAGTCCCTAGACCAAGTCACATGATTCCAAATGGTACTGATGACATTGGTGTATCAAAGGTCCCTGATGAATTATCATCTCAGGTCCCTGATGAGGTTGTGGTTCAACAACCTGAACCTGAGTTCAGGAAGAGCAAAAGGGTCAGGACTCCAAAGTCATTTGGACTTGAGTTTCAATTATACTTAATTGAAGGTACAAGGAATGAGGTCTCTGACCAATATTCATATTGCTTCATCATTGAGGATGATCCCAAAACATTTGAAGAAGCAATGAAGTCCCAGGATGTTGCTTTCTAGAAAGAGGCAATAAATGATGAGATTGACTCCATCATGGGCAACAACACTTGGGTGTTGGTTGATCTACCTCCAGGTTGCAAACCTCTTGGTTGCAAATGGATTTTCAAAAGGAAAATGAAGGTAGATGGAACTATTGAAAAGTTCAAGGCTAGACTAGTCATTCAGGGCTTTAAACAAAAGTCAGGGATAGACTACTTTGATACTTATGCCCCTGTGGCACGTATCAGTACCATCAGGCTGCTGATTGCTTTAACATCAATTCACAATCTGATTATTCATCAGATGGATGTGAAGACAGCTTTCTTGAATGGTGAATTGGATGAGGAGGTTTATATGAACCAACCTCAGGGCTTCATCTTGCCTGGAAATGAAAACAAGGTGTGTAAACTGATTAAATCCTTATATGGACTGAAATAGGCACCTAAGAAATGGCATCAAAATTTTGATGAAGTGGTTTTGTCTAATGGTTATGTTCTTAACCAGGCTGACAAATGTGTGTATAGCAAATTTGATGAATCGGGTAAAGGAGTCATCATTTGTCTATATGTTGATGACATGCTAATCTTTGGCACTCACCAAAATCAGGTTTATTTGACAAAGAAATTTTTGTCATCAAGGTTCTCCATGAAGGACATGGGGGAGGCTGATGTTATCCTTGGTATAAGGATCAAACATAAAAGCAATGGTATATCAATTTCTCAGTCTCATTACATTGAGAAGGTACTGAAGAAATTTAATTGTTTTGATTGTACTCCAGTGAGTACTCCTATGGATACAACTAAGAAGCTAATGCCTAATACTGGCAAAGCTGTATCTCAACTTGAGTATTCTAGGGTAATTGGCTGCCTGATGTATGCCATGACTTGTACAAGACCTGATATTGCTTTTGCAGTGGGTAAACTGAGCAGGTATACTAGTAATCCTAGTGCTCATCACTGGCAAGCATTTCAGAGGGTACTGAAGTATTTGAAGAGAACTATGGACTATAGTCTCTCATATACTGGTTATCCATTAGTGTTGGAAGGTTACACTGATGCAAGTTAGATCAGTAACACTGAAGACAATTCGTCTACCAGTGGCTGGGTATTCCTATTTGGTGGAGGTGCAATTTCTTGGGCATCCAAGAAGAAAACTTGCATCACCAGTTCAACAATGGAATCAGAATTTGTGGCCTTAGCAGCTGCTGGTAAAGAAGCCGAATGGTTGAAAAACTTGCTTCTTGAGATTCCATTGTGGCCTAAACCTATAACACCTATTTTTATCCGGTGTGATAGTGCTGCTACATTGGCAAAGGCTTATAGCCAGATGTACAATGGGAAGTCTAGACACTTAGGTGTCAGGCATAGCATGATTCGTGAACTTATCATGAATGGGGTGATTTCTATAGAGTTTGTTAGATCTCAACAGAATTTAGCTGATCACTTGACGAAGGGTCTTGCTAGAGACTTGGTTATAAAGTCTGCTAAAGGGATGGATTTGAAGTCCAACTTGGTCACTGAATGCTAGGACACCCAACTCCCTCCTGAGGAAACTTGGGAGCTGAGTTCAATGTGGAAAGCTGAACATTCAGTGTACTGGAGCACATGTATTACACTACATTCCAAGTTTGTGCTCAGAACTTGCTGAAAAGGAGGATGAAGTCTTTACTTCTCAATGGTTAATTTCTTTGAAAAAATGCTAAGCAAGAGCATGAATAAAGAGGGACCACCTATGTAAATGTTGAAGTTTTGCCGCTTCAGGAAGCTATGGACTTTTAGCTTTTACAACATTTATGAATTGGATATGGACACATGGCTTGTATAGTGTCAGGAGTGTTTAAGTGTTTGAAAATATATGTGTATTTTATCTTCAGGTATTCAAATGGGTTGAAGGGTTCAATTCTTAGAACACCCTGATTCTCGAATATTTGAACGTGTAATGTACTAAGATGGAAATTCAATCCTCAGGATATTTTCGTTTATGCATATGTTTTGTTTAATGTTTGATTTCATGCAAAGGAAGTGAACTAAATTTGGGGAAGATTGTTAGAAAATTTAGTGCACTTGAGGGATCTAATCATACTTGGAAATGGGTTTGGAGGTACGGAGTGTACACCCATCAAGTCACTAATTCCCCTGACTCTATAGTGGTTGTGCAGGATTCTGCTGAGTGCTGGTTCCTGCTGAGTGTTGGTTCCTGCTGATGGTTCCTGCTACTAGTGTTAGGATCCTGCTGATAAGCAGAATTTCTGCTGATAGAGTGCTGTATGATTATGTAACTGATTTGATCTATTCAAATGGCAGTTACATCTGCAATTATGATCTCGTTTAATTGGTCATGTAACCACTATTTTAAGCTATAATGGGGATAATTATGTGGAGATTAATGGGCCGATTAATTCTCATAATTCCATTTGACTAGCCATGAGTATCTTCCTATAAATAGGAAATCAAATAAAGCATGAAAGAGACACAGAAAACATATAACACTTATACACGAAGGGTTATTGTTGTGCCTAAATCACTAACTACATTTGGTCTTATCCCAAGTAGATATTCGTGATACCCAGGCATTAGGGTCGAATAGTTTAATTTGGAAAGTGATAACACGATTGCAAGTGATATCCGGTAACCTTTATTGGTACGTAGTTAGGCTATTGATTATCTTAACCCTGTTCTGGGTTCATAATCTCCAACAAGATTTACCTTGTCTTACGGATCATCCAACCTATGATTCTTAAAAACGCTGAACTCGAGCATTTCTTTCATTACATACCAGCTAGCTAGTTCGAATGGCGGATGTTGTATCTTACGATATCTTTGAGAACATACTGCTACGATTGGATGTTGAGGATTTGATGTGATGCAAAAGTGTATGTAAGTCATGGCAATCTTTCATTTCTCACCCTAGTTTCGTTAATACCCACTGAACCACAGTTACAACAATGATCGCAACAGCAGTGAAATTTATCATAGAAGGATCTTAATACCTACTATTATCTGTCGCTTATCATATTATAAGTTTGGAGAAGCACGTATTTGTTATCTTGTTGGTTCATCTAATGGCTTAATATGCACTTGTTCTTCGGATGCTGAAGTTATAGTAACCAATCCTTGTACTAGAGAAATGAGAAAACTGCCCCATGATTTTGAGTCGTCATGTTGGTCAATATGCTGTGGTTTTGGTTATGATTCATCTATAGATGATTATAAACTTGTAGTAGGGTTACCAAAAGGCGAGGATCGAACACTATTTCAAGTGTTCAGTCTGAAGTCAAATGCCTGGAAAGTCACTGGAGAAGTGAAATATAGGTTTATTGTGCAATGGAGCGACGATGGCGACCCAACGGGTTATAGAGTTGGTATCCAATGCAATGGAGCGCTCCATTGGGTTATGTATGATGCACAAAATCAAAAAAATAAAAAGAATGCGAAGACATCAATTCTTTCTTTTGATTTGTCCAAAGAGGATTTCAAAGAGATCCCCCAACCAGAGATGGTGACAACTTATACGAATCTCTTGACATGGGTATCCTTATTGAGGACTGGCGTGGTTTAAAGACAAATATGTGTTTGGGTATTTTGGAAGAATGTCTATGCCTATTTTATTGTAATCTGATGACCAATGAGATGCATAGATGGATAACGAAGAATTACAATGCAAAGGATTCATGGGAAAAGATGGGACAATCCCATGACTACGAATCAAAGTTTGAAGCGATACACTTTTTACCAATGGAGAATAGTTTTTCTTTAGAGAGTTCATTGCCTTCTCAAACAGAATCTTTTGAGCCGGCTGTGACTTCGCTGATTAGTAGCCCTATATTTGTGCGGAGCCTTGTATCCCCCAATATGCACCCAAGAGGACCAGAGGAGGGTGGTATTAAGATTGATTTTAGCATTTATACATCTATTTACTAATCTTTTTCGATACTATAAAATTATAATACACTCACTTACTTTCATAATATGCAGGATATTGCTCTCCGTTTATGCACCAGCTCTTGCCGGAGTTTTATTCTGTAGAAGCTACCAAGTTGGCAAAGAGCATGATACAAGCATGCATCAGTGATATAAATTTTTTTTTTGGGGCTTAAACTGATCATAGTAAGTGTTTAAAGACCTTTGCTGCTGACAGAAACCATCTCAAAAGTCAAAATTACCTCTTGTGTTTGGATTTTGACATGCTAGAATACTGTTACATTGTTGGAGCAGTTTATGCTATCCATTTGGTTTCTATTTTCTATTACGCTATTATGGATCATTGGACTAATTAGATCGAGCATCGATTCTTATTTGAAATGCCCTGTCCCACTTAATAATGCTAGCAAAGTGATGTTTAGTAAGTATGTTGTTCATGGTACACTATTGCAGACTAAACAGTAAATTCAAAAAATATTTGATCTACACATAAGAATTATTCATAAAGCTCAAAAGGCAAACCCAACCAAAAGTGAATATGAGTCATACAACTTAACTTTTATTTGTAACAATGTGATAAACCTTCTTTTAGACCAAGAACACATGAGTATTCTCCTCCAAAATAAGATAATACGAGTAATAATGTTCAATTTATTTTAAAGATGACCAGAATTGGTATATGTTGCAGGTACACGATAGATATCAGGGCATAAATATAAGCAACCGTAGTACATGATAAATATTAAGATATAAACATAAGCAGCAATAAACTAGTAAAGAATATTGGTAACTAATAGTTAATCTGGAACACATTAGCTGGTAGAGAAGACAACCCCAACTTAGATTACTAGTATCAAAGACCCAACCCAGGGTCGGTCCCCCCCCCCCCCCCCCCCCCCCCACCCCACCCCACCCCACGGCGACCCAACCATTCGATCTGCTATGCAACCGATCTTTGTGCATTTGTTTTTTGTGTTTGTGTTTGTGTTTAGTTATTATTATTATTATTATTATTATTATTATTACTATTAATTTTTGTGGGATATGTTTTTTGTTGTGACTGGGTCGTCTTACCACGGGCTTAGGGTCATATGTTTGGTCTAGGAGAGAGAATATGATGTGGCGCTGAGTTGGCAAGGGTGGCCACAAATAGGTTGGGTCACCATTACTAGTAGTCTTAACCCGTTTATTAAAAAGGTTAGCAGAGTCAACCCATATAGCCCCAATGCTAACCCTTACTCATAACACCATATGCACAACAACAGAAGTCTCATTGAACAAAAGTGCCTACTCAAAACACCATATGACACGATAACAGAAGTCATGGAATGCATTAAACGAAAGTTAACCAAGAACCGTCAATAGAGATACCGGAAAGCAGGAAATATGTGCCATTCTATACAGCATGGTCCTAAAGAAGAAAGTAAAGTATTTCCATCAATTTATCATGGATGTAATGTAACAAAGAATGCTTTTAAGGGCTGCCATATTAACATTATGCGGGTCATGCATACAAAGACAGCCTTGTCAGATAGGCATTGCAACTTATGTAAACCTTTGAGGTTAATGAGAATAATCAAAAGATTATATTTCTTTCACACATGAATGACATATAAGACAATGAGTTTTTAACTGTTGAGATCAAGTTTCTCATATAGCTGATCTCATAGATGAAGCTAAATGTTTTGATGAGTTGAAACTATATATGTTTATCTTATCCCCATCCAATGATGAAGTTAGCTTACTTTCTGATAGCGAGTTTATTTTCTGGCATGTCATACGAGGAGGAACAAAATAATTTCCGCGTAATTGATTAATGACTTTTTTACACCACTCAAATTGTAATCAATTCAATCTTCTTCAGCTGACATATGCATATAGTAAAAGATAATAATTTGGACTCCAACACTAAATTCTCATTGTAGTCCATGTAAAAACTCAAAACAATAAAAATTCCTTGTACAGAAGGCTGGACCATTAGATATAAGATATTTCTGTTTTATTTTAGGAAAACACTATTACAACATTTTAAATAGTATAGTTGCATTTCAAGAAAAAGTCATGGATGATATTTGAAGGGCCAAATGAAGCAAAACTGCATGAAACATGTGGTGCATAACCCATAGAGCATGTGATATATTAAAGGGTCAGATGAAACAAAACTGCTTACAACAAATGCAAATCGGAAAAACAATTTATCATCCTTTGAACAAAGAAGCATAAATGTTTAAGGATATTGTGCCGACCCTATGTGAGCTCCAGAAGAGCTTTCAAGACATCTCCTCGCACTTCTAAAGAGCCTTGACACACATACCCATGTCATACGTTCCCAGCTGTTGAGCCACCAGCTTCAAAATTGCTATCCTACGACTCTTTTACTCACTACTGCTTTTTTGCTTTTTGCGCTTTCCATCTGTTATTCACCATAGAACGATTAGGGAGATGAAATGACTACACTTGCACAAAAGGAAAAGACAACAGTCACATAATGCATAAGACATATAGTTGACATGAAGGATACTAATTCCAAATAAGTTGCTCCGTTATATTTATAAATTGAAAAGTAAATAAAAAGTTTAAATATGCATTTACGTATGTGCAAAATAACAAGTGATCATCATAGATAACAGCATGGGGATATGGTGTTATTATAACTAATTCATACTTTGTTTCTAAAGGTTTAGATGAGATGACACATTGATAGCAATAGACTTAAAAAATAACATAACACTATCTTTATACCATTCCAAAAAAGAAGCTAACCATCACCCATTGTCGCTTAGGTCATAATAATGCAGAATGATGAAAGATTGGAATTTAAAAGGAAAAACAAATAAAGCCTAAAAGAATGCCAAAAGGACACAAGTTTAATTCATCCACAAAAAGTGGTTAGTGGGAAAATCTCAAGTTGAGTGTGCACACTGGAATGAAAGCAAGATGGGTGAGTTAAGCATATAACTAATACTTAGCATGTGTCCAAGACAATTGAGACCCAAAATGAGGTTCTAATCACACTACTTAATTGCAAGGCCAAACCGTGCATATAGCATCTATGAAGTGGGCACGTCAACCTCCTAAAAAGGTAGGGCTAGCTTTACCTGGTTTGGATATGTGTGGCGGTAGGTTCAAACCCTATGGATTAGTTGGCTAAAAGGTTTCATAGTTAAAAAAAAAAAAAAAAAAAAAAAAAAAATCTATTTAAGAATGCTATGAAAAAGACCCGTATGTAAGTAATAACTGTATTAGCTAGATAGAAAAAGATAAATCTTGGGATATATATAAATACAAGGAAGCAAGGACCTTGGGCAGCGTCTTCATCTTCCCCCTCATGGCGAATGTCTTTTTCTTCATTGTGATCATCAACCACTGGCAGCTCGTCGTGCTGTAGAATTAGTTATGAATGAGTCGGGAGCTCAACATAAAAAGACATATACTAGCATAGTAACATTTCAAAGCCATGAAATCTACAACACGAAAAAATAAGTTGTATTAAAAGGCTTTAACTGCAACCAGGATCCAACCACCACGAATGAAAATTTACTTTATAGCATCAATTACGAACGTAATAAATTACCTGCATACTATCGAATGTTATGCATCTGCAATGAAGTGAACATATAACTAGACTAAATATTTAACACGATGTTATGCATTTGTTATCTAGTTTTTCCTACAGATTCATAAGAAGAGGGTTTTCAAATAATAATCTTGAAAAGCATGAAACAAACAGAATAAACGCATATCTGAAGATGAATTTTAATAGCCCTCTTTAATACTCGTAAGATATGGGTGGATTAACCATAAAAAAATTGCAACGTTTTTAATGACTATGGAGACATAAACAAAATGTGAAAGCTAAAATGTGACATCGTTACTACTAATAAAGGCTAATTAACCTAACTAAAGTTTGAATAAAGAATAAGAAAAAACTTTACACCCGACCCGGAAGCCTCATTCTCAGTAGCAACTTTGAGCTTTTCTTCAAAATTACCATATATGTTTTCAGATCTAATGGACTTGGTGTTGTCATCAAAGAAGGAAATATCACCTTCCCACTCCCAGAAATGAATGTTGGACACCGGATTAACAATATTCCGAACATACATAGCGTGTCCGCCTACGATCACAGGCTCTTCTGTATTTGGTTTCAAAACACTAGCAGCGTTTCCGCTTTCAATTATTCTGATCATCTCTTCTTCTAACAAAATTTTCTTCTTTCAGGATCCGAGGAGGATTCCAAATATTGTTTTCATTCTCGTCGGAATTTTTCATCTGCTCACAAATGCTGTCAACCATCCAACGAAAATCGTCTCTCATCTTCACAACTTGTTGATTTTTTGCTGTTATGGAAATAAAAAATAAAAAATTAAGTAATATTACTCTGATAAACCGTGAAACACTATACTATATGATCCCTGGATACCACCCTAGACTTTGAACTTTTACATATGACCATCATTTGAAAATTCTTATTTTCCGACACTTGTTCTGATCTACTCCGTACACGCAGAATCACCACAAATTAAATCTCTCTTATATATGTATTGTTTTGGGTAGTCATATTTACACGGATGATTTTTCTTCATCCACAGAAAATTTGGGTAAAATTACTTGTGTGCCGTCCTCTTTGTACATCTGAGTTTTTATCCAAACCTTTTGCCACGCGTTGCTATTCACTTTCAGTTCCATGTCTTTCCGTATGCTAACTCTCCATCACTACACAACCCTTTAAACAAAATCTTAAGATGAAAAAATAAATCGCTCATACAAAATCACTGTTTGCATTCTCGATCTCCAATCACTATCAGAACTTGCCGATTCGCATTTACCTAGAAGAAATCATCTAATCAGTTGTGGGCTTGTAGCAATGGAATGAAATTCTGTGAACACAAGGAAATGATAGAGTGGGTTACTAACTTATTATAACTTTCTCAAGTCATGGAGCTAGTAACTCATGATGCTACAACGGTGGATATGTACTCTTCGGACACCTTCGGAGCTTGCTACGGTGTTGTCGCGTCTCACAGATTAGATATGTTACATTTGGTTTTAACTAACACTAGCTTCTATGCATATCGTTCCTATTTCTCACAAATGTTGGCCAACTATTGTCGAGAGGACGGTGATGATGTGAGAATAGCAAATCACGGGATGCTATCACAATTTTATGACATCAGTCTACATTTTTTGATCAAATAAATGGTGATTTTCTAAAAGAAAGAACAAAAGGATGAATATGAATAAGTCAAATATAGATATCGCACGTTCATAGTCACAAAATACTTGCGCATATGTTACACAAAGATTCAAAATATGAAATAAATCATAGTTCTTATATTAATATATAATATAAATATAAATAATAGAAATATCCAACAAAAAATAAAAAACATAACTCAAAATCACCCCGTAATTAGCCAAGGTGGTGGTCTCACATCTACACAACAGTGCAACATGAAAACCTACGAAAAACAGCAGACACTGCAGCCACGACTCAGTCTTGACTCTCCTTAGCACCACCGCACACTGTCGTTTTCTCCATCATCGTGCCACCACCTTTTTCTTGGCTGGCTTCAAACACTTTTTTGTTCCCTTTAAAACAGTCTCTTTTTTAGAGAAAGTGTAACTCCTTAGAGCACTAGGTGCAAAGGCAAGGCATTGCCTCCCCATTCGGGCCCCACCATGCCACATCACCAAAACACTTCAACTTCAACTAACAACAACAAACCCCCCTTCACCAAACAACAAACCTCAACTTCCCCATTCGGGCCCCACCTCTTACACACTTATTTTTTTATTCATTTTATTAAAAAAATTAAATTCTTTTCACAAATACTTAAAAATAACACAACACATTAATTTTATTTCATCAAAATTTAAAAAAAAAAAAAACAACAACAACAACTCAACTGTAAAAAAAAAAATAAAAAAATAAAAAAAAAATAAAAATAAATTCCTTTTCATCAAAATTTAATAAACCACCTTTTGTACCTTCTCCAACCAAAACACACACAAACACACATTAAAACCATAACCATATTTCTTTTTCTTTCTTTCTTCTTGTTCGAACAAACAAAGCAAAACCATATTTCTTTTTCTTTCTTTCTTCTTGTTCGAACAAACAAAGCAACCCAAAACACCATTTTTGGTTTCTGTGTGTCGACCCAAACCCAAAAACAACCCAACGAAAAAGAAAGAAAAAAAATAACCTGCCAACTTGTCAGAAGTTTGCTTCGCCGTGGCCATGGGGAGGTGACCAACGGCGAGGGGTGATTGGTGTGGCGGCGAGCAACGGCTCGCCGTTGCCCATGCCACATCGGACGGCGAGGTACCCAAATTCGTCTGCACCTAGTGCTCTTAGGAACATTTGTCTACATGAGATGCTATCCACAACTCGCGGCTTCATATAGAATTCGTGTTGTGGATATTTGCTCACCTTGTGGTACGTGGTTCTTAAATCTTAATGGAATTCTTGCATCATCGACATAGTTTGATATGGGATTATAACTCATGTTATAATTTTTTTGGTTTGATTGTTAGGAAGAGCGTGTGTGTATATTAGAAGAGGTAAATAAATGTAAATGATGATGGGTAGAGCATGATGTTAATGACTAATAATGGAGCAATAAATCATCTTCAACGACTTAAAATTGGTTGTGGTACTTGTGCAATTTGACTGACAGGAATTATAAAAAGCAAAATTTGTATTCGATTTACAACCTGGACTAAAAATTTTACCCAGATTTTTAGGTTTTCAAACATATCCGGATGAGTATGAGTATTTTACTTTTAGTTATGCTTAATTGATGATGATGTGACTATAGTTTTCTTGTTCAGTAAGTATTTTTGTGATTCTTAACTTTAAAAACACAACATGAAAATTATATGTGTCAAGTATTCATGGTTTGGAACGCAACACATTTAGAAATATAGTAGGCACTTCTCTGCAACAAGGCCAAATTTATAACATGAGACCACACACATACAAATAAGTGTACTAGTACCGATCAGATAATATTGGTGAGAGGCACTAGTGAAATTCTGCCAAAATTACCATAATATGGGAAGCAAAGAGACATAACGATGACCACCCAGTCGTTTGTAGTGATGTATCCTTGTACAAGTACCCATGATGAACTATTATAGATCGCTTTATGACATGCTGGAAAGGGTCTGCCTAATGCTCAATCCTCCAAGGCAGTCTCAAGGTTGATTTCTGCTTGGTATTAGGTGTTTCCTTGGGGGCTCATACACTTACTGTCCAAAATGTCTATAACGTTTAAGGTAGGCATTTTGACCCGTTTACCTATACATGGGTTGATTACTTTGCAGGACGCAAGCATTCCCATCTTCAGAAGAGACTAGTTTATCTTAATTACTTTGCAAGACGCTGAAAAAACTTATAACTTAAAGACAAACATTAATGCAGGCAATTTCTAGGCATGCCGGCTTGTATGAGATGATTAGAGACTATAGACAGCCAGCAAAAGATGACAGATGTCTCTTCTAATAAAACAGGCGGAAGAAAAGGGTGTGTTCTAACTGGAGCATCAGATAATGTTAGCCTAATGAATGAACTAAAGCAAACTCTGCAGCAGCTCTCTAGTGTAGAAGAAGAATCCAGAAAGGGAATCCCCTTGAGTTGTAAGTTCTATTAAACAACGTTACAGATATGAGTTTTGGTCACAACTCATGTTATATCAGTTTTACAAGTTCGGAAGCACTTTCTTAACACTAAGTGAACCATGGTACCATGGTAAAAGAAAATGCATCATAACAACAGAAAGAGACAAGTTTAAGAACACGTAAAACTAAACTGTAACTCTTGCTGAGAATCAAGCTTCAAGTTTAAACTGATGAAAATTCCCTTGCCAGATACACAATAAATCCAAGGTAAGACCCGCAATACGAACAAATTTTTAATGAAAACTCAAGATAACTCGAAAAGACTTACAGAAACACTATTAGCTAGCCCTTAACTGACAACAATTTCCTCAGCATATCTTTGTGAACACTCACCATACATGAACTCCCGATTACCTTCTGACCCTTCCCATCTCATCCATCCTGCACCCAACGATATGAAAAGGAATTACAAACTTGACAAATAAACATATAACAAAAGCATAACTTCCCCTATGGCATTAACGTACCTCCCTCTTCCTGTGTTTAGCTTGACCATTCCATCAGCTAAAACTTCCTGCAGAACAGGAAAAGTGGTCAGATAGGCCAAGTGTTCTTTTATATATAAGAATATGTTAAGATAAATGGTTTACTAATCTTAAGTTGTATAGGCAAGTTTCTTTTTCTAAACTTCTCCAAAACTAACGGCCGCACTTGAATAACAAACCTTGCAAACAAAGTACTCAAAAAAGTCCTGAGCTTTTCTGCGAGTGCGATTATGGCTTTATAAGCAGCCACCTGAACTTTAAGGTGATTATCTTTCTTGATCATTCGCTCAAGGATCCCCACTAGTGACCACACTTCAAGCTCGTACATAACGTGTTAGATTTAATGGATCACAGTAATCTAAGAGTCGTGTAAACACTTTCAGATCGAAGTATTTCGATGGTTCTATCGAAATCTTTAATCGGATAAAACTAAGATTTTGAACAGATAATATGTTTTGATGTTATAAAAACCGAACCAGAAGATAGAATCAACATATGACCAAAAACTGAACTCGGTTGTAACTGCCCATGGTGTAGGGGATAAACAGAATAAACGAACACAACCGGATATAGTTTGAATCTCTGAAAGGTGTGTGAACACTTTCAGATCGAATCAATTCGGTGGTTCCCCCGAATTATTCAATCGGATACAATTCAGAGATTGAGAACGTTTTGAATGCTTGTGTTTGAGATTCTTATGAACCAGAGAGAAAAACATGACCAACATCAAAAAACCGTATCTTTCAATTCTAGGGATTAGGGCTTTTATGCAGTCTTTCTAAAGGTTTAAAAGTTGTCAAAATTAGTCCCTTAACTTCTGAAAATTGAAGTTTCTAAGGAACTTTTACCATAACAACTTGGACCTGCCAGGAACTGCTCCCGGACCCCCGTCCCTTAGGGGATTCGCCCCTAAGATCATAATAAATTCAAATAGGCGTGCACTCCACACCTCCAAACCTAAACGATATATTATTATGATTAAATTGGTCAAACGAGTTAATCCAATTACACTAAAATATCCAACATTCCTCCCCCATTTTAGTGCAATCCTTGATTAACTAAAACAAGTGATCTCAAACAATCAAACTTTTGCATAAATGAAATGTCGTGACGATTGAATTTCACATTAGTACATTACACATTCCGAATATTCGAATATCAGGGTGTCGCTAAGGATTGAACCATGGGAATTCATTTTGAATACACGAAGATAATGTACACAAAAGTTTACATACATAGTAGTTCTATCTTGACACATGTTTTACTAGCCTATGTCCTTATCCTTCATAAGCATGTCAAAGCCAAGTCCCAACTTCTTGAAGCGGCTACACTTCATGCTCATATAGGTAGTTCCTTTTAATCATGCCCTGCTTGCACTTTTTCAAAAGAACTATTAAGAAGATAAACTTCAACCTCTTTATCTTGCAGGTTGATTCCTCCCAAACCAACCAACTTTATTTCTCAACCACTTGTGAATGGTCAGTACACAGGAAAAGAAAGGTATAAGGAACATGTAAATTAGTCCAAGTGACATGTATAAACAAGAAAATGCACTGGAATAAGTCACAAAGTGTGAGCTTAAGGTTTAGTCAGTTAAGCTTAATGGCTTAACTTGGATTGAGTGAAAGCTCAAATGAGCTTGGTATAAGCTCCACACTAGAAACTAAAATGAAAATATAATATATATATATATATATATATATATATATATATATATATATATATATATATATATATATATATATATATATATATATATATATATATATATATATATATATACAAGTTTTATAAGCAATTATGAACAAGCAAATGTCTAGGATAGGCCAATAAGCTCAAATAAGCCAATAAGCACATCCAATGCACTGCAGTCCCAAACAACCCTGCAACCTTTTGTTATGGCAATTCAAGCCTAGATAATAAGCTCAAGAAGCCAAATTAAGAATGAAGGTTACAAGCTGGGTTGGTAAGGATTCCAAAAAGCCAAAAGCTCAATCTGTGGAATCCACAGATGAGCTTTTGGAGGGCTTATGAAAATGGCTTGATTTCACTGAATTTCTCAGTGATATCAAGAATGGGACAAACAATAAGCTACTTGCAGCCCTAGCATATGGGCTGCAAGGTGAAAATTAAGCACAGGATCTTGAAATAGAGTGGCTTGGTTTCAAGAAAAGCCAAGCCACACAATCTCAAGACCATTAATGAGCTTATGAGGGCTTGTGAAGATGCCAGATATACACTAAAAAGTCAATGTATATTTTGAGTTTGGACAAAGTTAAAGCTTATAGCAGGCCTAATGAATAAACCAAAAATTGAGAATTGAGACTTAACACCATGAGATGGACACTTAAGCTTCCTAAAAAAACATAAGTTTCAAGCTCAAGTCCACAGATAAGCTTTTGAGAAGCTTATGGATTTCAGCTTGACAAGCTGGGAATAAGCTTGAAAAAGGAAAATACAAGGAACATGTAAACAAGTGTATTGGACAAATATAAACAAGATTGGTGCACTGGATTGGCCAAATACATAATATGCAAGCTTATGGTTTAGACAGTCAAGCCAAAGGCTTGACTTGTATGGAATTGAGGCTTGTAAAAGCCTAGTATAAGCTTCACACAGGGAACAAAAGTAAAAATGACATGTATATACATAATATGGACAAATATAAACAAGTTGTACACTGGATTTCACTTATAAGCTCAAATAAGCTAATAAGAAATACTCAGATGCACAACAATCCAAACACACCTGCAATTTATTGTCATGGTCAATATAGCTTAGTAGATAGCTTGTAAGGCCAAAATAAGGGTTTGAGTAGCAAGCTGGGGTGGTTGGCTTTCCAAAAAGCCCAAGTTCACCTAGTGGGGTCCACTAGTGAGCTTGTAAGAAGCTTATGAAAATGCCTCCAAATCATTAAGTACCACTGGGCTTCCAGTATACTCAGGAAATGGGACAAATAAAAAGCTCAAAATAAGCTTATAGAATAAGCTGTAAAATGGAAAACAAGACTTGGACCTGTGAGAATGACACTTAAACTTCCTAAAAAGCCAAAAGTCACAAGTTCTTGTCCACATATAAGCTTTTGAGAAGCTTATGGATTTGACTCACCTACACTGATAAGTCAGTGTAGGGAATGAGTTTGAACAAGTTGATTTGTCATGATAAACAGTTCAAAATAAGCTGTAAATGGACAATAAGCACATAATTAAGTAACTAGCCACAAGGGCTTATGAAAACAACAATAATCTTATGCTAACATGCACTGAGTTACAAGATTAAAGCACATGAAAGTAGGTCTCAACTCTGTGAACAGGGCATATTTTGGAAAAATTACTAAAAAGATAAGCAAAAATAAGCAGTTTAACAAAGAGATAAAAATTAAACAAAAATATCCTAACAAAGATAAGCAACAAAATATTATTACCCTATAAGCATAAGTCCTATAACTTAATAATAAGCTCAGAATAAAATTGTCAAGTTTATTAAAAAACTTTTTAACAAGAAATTTGACTTTTTGCTATAACCTATATAGTTGACTTATATGAATTTAGAACCTAATCTATGGACTGATGATGTTAAAATAAGCTATAAGAACATCAAATAAAGCTAGATAAATTACTTATACACTAGTATGGTGAACATGGACTTATGAATTCCATTAGTGATCAAGTGAATGATCCAAGTTGTGTATTTTGACTTTTATGTGAGTAAACAATAGGCTTAAAGGTTTGTCTGACCTTAAGGAACTCAATCTACCATATAGCAATCAAAAATAGCAACTAGGGCTCAGTTAATCACAAAGGAATCAGCAATTCCAAACACACCTTAAACAAACTAATTATTGTATTTTCAAGGTATAACACTGATTAAGTCCATGAATCTGAATCCAAACTATATATTACCATCTAATAAGACCAAAAGAACAGATAAACAACAAATATAACAACAATACACTAGAATCACTCATATGCCATTTCCACAGTGAAAAATAAAATATCAAGCAACTCTATAATCTAATAAACAAGCTATTTATATTAAGTACTAAATAAACTAAACAACAACAAATAAACATGAAAATATGAAAATTAAGGCATATAAATAACTTAAGCAATAAAATGCAAAAATTATAAAAAATAGCTTACAAGGGATTATGCTGAGAACCAAAGAACCAATGACCATTGTCACATCCTATAGCCTCCCATGAGGCTTCTAAACCAGAGTCATCCAAATTATACCCTGCTCCATGCAGAATTCACCATGAACACATATTTTTTATTTCCTTTTCTATTTTCTTGATTATTTTTGTGATTTTTGAATTTTAAAGACTAAGCTGAGTTAAGGGTTTCAAAAAGCTTTAAAGCTTTTGTCAGGAGCGTATATGGCTTATTGAGTCCAATTAATCAACTAAGAATCAACAGGAAAGTAAATGACATGAAAATTTAAAGGTAATTAAGCTAAAACATGAATTTTAAAGGTAACATGAAATTAAATTGTAAAAAGAGTTCCATTACACTAGTTTAAGGAAAAATACAACATTTGATAAGATTAAAGGACATTTAACTAAGAAAGCAATAAAATTTAATTAACTACGTGACATTGGCTAGCCCAAGGTGTCTTTCCTCTCTTCCTTCTTCCTCTTTTATAGTCATTTTGGAATCCACTTGAGTTTCTAGTCAAATCCCACTTTAAATCTTGATCATTGGATACCTGTAACTCATCTTGGTCATTGATATAACTTTTGGCGCCAAAAGTCCTATAAGTAGCGTGAGGCCGTTTTTTGAGCATTAAATGCTTCTTGTTCACTTTTAGAGGTGGAGGGGACAAGATGGAGTAGTGGGTGAAGAGGTGGAGGCAATACTATGGGTAAAAGGGTGGTATTGGAGTTGCAGTGGTGGTGTGAGGAGGAAGGGGATAAGGAGGGAAAAGGGTGGGTTTGACCGGGGTCAAACCGGTTTTATTATTAAAGGGTGTGGGCTGGATTTGGTGTTGGGCCTTGGAAGGGTGTTGGGTGGGCTGTTTGTGTTTGTTTTTGGATTTGGTATTTTTGTTTATTAAGGATCCGTTTGGTTTATAAGGTTTAAGAGCCCAAGGACTAAACTTGTAAAAAGCTGAAACTTGAGGGACCTGTTGTGACAAACTTCCAAACTTATTCAAGGGACCAAACTTGCCCAATATCATTAGTACAAGGACTATAATTACATATTTTCCATTTTTAAACCTTAAAGGACCATTTATGTCATTTTTGGATTTTTGAGGGACTAAATATGTAATTTCCCAAAATGTTATCAAAAGGCCCAGTTTTGTAAAAGTTGAATAGTACAGGGACCTTAAATGATAATTTTTCATTTATTACAATTTTAAACACCCCGGGGACCATTTATGTAATTTTCTAAAGTTTAGGGAGTGAAATTGTAATTTTTCCAAAAGTTATCAAAAGGTTCCAAATTGTCATTCACGAATAGTACAAGGGTAATATTTGTTAAATTTCACTTTTTTGAATATCCAGGGACTAATTTTGCCAATTTTGATACTTGAGGGGTAAAAGTTGCCAATATGTGTAAACTTTTGTCCAGGGATCATTTGTGAACATGTTTGACTTCCCATGGACTAAAGTTGACTTTTTATTCATTTTAAACCTTCAGGGACTAGTTTTGCCAATTTGTGAGACTTGAGGGACTGAAACTGCCAATTATGCAAACTTTGTACGTTTTTTTATCTGTTTTAGATTATTTTGCATTTGAAACATATAAAACACACTTCTAAGATATTTTAAGTATTATGATGCATATTTGAGTGCTTTTGGATGTTTTGGCTGTTCAGATTGGTATAAAATGATGAGTATTTAGACACTCATCAATCCCCCACACTAAAATATTGCTAGTCCCTAGCAATCTTTTAAGAAAAACGTAATGGATTTGAAACTCTTTACCAAAAGCTGTAGATAACTAGAAGGGGGGGGGGGTTGAATAGTTTTACGTCTTTTTCATTTTAATAAAAGTTCACTTTCAAGTAATTAATGGTAGTTTGTAAAAGCCCTTTGAAGCTAAAGTATAGATACAAGTTAATTCACATATGCCACATAAATACTTCTTATTTAAAGTGTTAAATAGAAATTATAATTTCATATATCTCACTTAAATATAAGCTTGTATTTATATATGTATATGTGTTTTAATGATTGTATATACTTTAATTTACTAATGTATAATTTATGTTTTGAATGGAACCTAGTTTGATCTTTATGTGAAATCAATATAAGCACAACACACAAGCAATTGTAACTATGAATGATATGCAAGTAAGTTATAAATCAAAGAGTGAGAGATGGAAAGATCAAACCGAGAGACAAAGGATTTATAGTGGTTCGGCTACAAGGACACCTTCCTTGCCCTACTACACTCCCCGAGTCACCTACTCGAGAGTTTTCTTCACTAGATCAAAAACCTCCTTTATGGCGGATAAAACCTTACACACCAATTAGCACACCACAATGATATCACACCATAATCACAACTTCAACACAACTTCTTCACACCAATCTTCTTCACACCTAACTTCTACACACCAATCTTCTACACTTCAAATTTCTTCACAACTTTTCTACTTTGCTCCTAGCTTCTTCACAACTTAATACTTCTTAACACTTTTTCTTCACGCCACTTGTTTCTTCACACCTTCACTATTAAGTCCTATCCACTACTCCAAGATATATACTACTTCACAACTTCTAGGCTTCAAGGTCTTTTCAACTTCAAAGCTTCAACTTCTTTGTCTTCACAACTATCTCCACTTCAATATGCTATTATGACTTATATCTTCTAACACAAATCCTATCCACCTTTACTTCTTCACAACTAGTACTACTTCACACCTTCAATGGATCTAGATCTAATATCTAAATCTATCTAACCAATGTATACACAATGTTCTCAAAGAAATAAATGATATACAAGATGAACTAAACAAACAACTTAGTTAGCAAGATGATACTAAGTTGTAATACTTCTAGTAGAGGTATTCTTCTCTTTGCACTTGAGTGTTGAGGCTTGAATCACTTTGAAACAAGGATCAAAGTATATAAGATCAAAGGATTTTAGAAGATGTAGAGGGATGTTTTGTTCAGAAAGTTTTAGTGCAAAAAGGTGAGGAAAAAATCCAGGTTTAAGGTGGTATTTATAGGCAACAGAATCTGACAGAGGAGCGTGGCCGGTCCCCTTAAATCATGGCCGGCCCCCTTAAAATTAAGGGGACCGCCCTTTGTAATTAAGGGGGCCGCCCAGCTGAAATGGCCAGATTCTTTATCTTTTAGTGGGGAAAGTTTATTTGGTGAAAAACTAACTGATTTTGGTTAAAAATTTGAATTCATATATTTAGTATGAATAAAACATTTTTCTTTATTACCAAAAGTGTTTTTCATAAATATATAATATGTTTATATAATTAAGTAAGCTTTGTAATACTTAATTAAACTTTCCTTTGATCTTATAATACTTTAATCACTATGTTTATTCATACCTTAAGTGATTAGATGGTGAAAGTGATTATTAACTACTAAATACTTGTTTACGTCATTATCTTTGATTTAATGAGTTTTCGTTTTGTGATTATCAAAACATAGAGATATCGAAAGATATGAATAACGTTTTTAGTCGTTTATTTATATTAACAATCTCCCCCTTTTTGATGATTACAAAACCTAAACTCATTAAATCTAAAAATTAATTTTTAGACAAGTATTAAGTGAGTTTACATTCACTTCTCCCCCTTTTTATAGAATCAAAAAGGTTTAAGCCAATAAGATAAAAACTCCCCCTTGATGTATGCTCCCCCTCGTTTGAGAGCACCAAGGGTTCGAGGAATGGAGTTCTTGCAAGAAAAATATTAGAAGCACAAGCATGGCACAAGCAAACACATATAGCATAGTACTAACTAATAATGAGCATGGCAAAAGAGAATTAGAAACATATATTAAATCGTTCATTAAATGAAAATGATTACGTCAACCCATAATCATTGTTACATAGGCTACAAAGATGAAATTCTAAGCTAAGTAGAATGTCCTAATGTGCCAACAAGAAGTGTCACCAAACTTTCTTGAATCCCAAAATGGTTGAGGAGATTTATTTGAAAATGAGAAACATAAGCATGTAAAATGCTTGATGTTTTAGTGGAGGTAAACATTTGGTTGCATGGATGTTGTTGGGTTTGGAGATGTGGAGCTTGTAGGTGGTGAAATTGAAGATGGGTTTGTTGATTGAGGGTTTTGATGTTGTTCAAGTGATGGTGTTTGTTGAGATCTAGTAAGAAGATACTCAATCCAAGTAAAGTGCTCATTCAATGCAATGGTTTGTTGTTGGAGGAAGATGCAACAAGGGCAATTGTTGACATGCTTCTCAAGTTGGTTTTTGTTATGTGGTGATGATGGTTAGCTTGATTGTGGTAGATCCAAATTGCGTTGAGCAAGATGTAATGCTAAAAGAGCACTAAGCTCATGTGCCTCTTTTAGCTCCTCAACGAACTTCAAGTGTTCGGAGGAAGGTGATGGTGGTGGAGCTTGATAGTTGTCTTGGGTGAAAGTTTGAACATGCAACATGGGAGTGGCATGTGAAGTTGTAGGATGTGGTGGTGGTACTCTTGGTGGTGGAGTCATGGTTGAGCTTGGATAGTCATGAAAACATGAAATGTTTGGGAGAGGTTCTTCATGAGTGGGTGATGTTTTTGTTGAATGAGCAACATGTGAAGTGTTGATTGAGAGATTGGGATTGATGTTTTGGGATGGAGCATGCTCATCATAAGAAGAGGCATGAATGAGGGAATGAGTGGGTGATAGGTTGTGAGATGAATCATTGTTGTGGTTTTGAGGTTTAGTAGTTGGTTGACTTGGAACAACATCACTTGAGTTATGACAAGAATCAAGTTTCCTCCTCCAAACGGGTTTGACGGAGATCCTTGCGGTTCTTGAAATCTTAGGTTTTTGGTTGTTGGGAGATGACATGTTTGGGTGTGATGGCATTAATGATGGGAAGAGGGTATTTATAGTGTATGAGAAATGTGGTTTAGGAAGGTAAATTTTGAGGGATAACATGGGACAAAATATGTTTGTGAATTTTGGGAAGTATAGGCTGAAATGGGTCAAAAAGTGATAAAGAAAACAGTATCCCCGACCATCAGATGGCCGGTCCCCTTAATCATTAAGGGGGCCGCCTTATATAATTAAGGGGGCCGCCGATCTGGTGTTTCCCAGAATGCCAGAAATGGATTTTTGGCAGAAAATTTTCAAAAAGGTTGTGTTTTTGGATTTGGATTCAAGTAAGTTTAACTCTTTGAGGCAATATAGGGCATACTATTCATCAATGTAGAGAGTGATATAGAAACAATAGAAATAAGCAATAAATTTCTAATAATCATGCAATCTATTTATTTATCAATTAAGATATGCAATTAAGGAGGCAATAAAGTAAATAAGCTAAATAAGCAATAATATGAAAATGATAACACTTAGCCTAGAGCAAGCATGTTGATGATTGTTAACAAGTAACACATAGGTGGATATGATTATATGGACTTCAAGACTTGTTACAAACAAGATCCATATGGGCAAGTCATGATTCTCATGAAATGATTTGATTAAATTGTGAATGTCATTTCCAATAGAGGTGTATGACACATGTGAGAAGGTTAAATGTGTTTTAAGCAAAACGTTTTTAGTTTTATTCAACAATGTTTTGAAGTAACTTCAAGTGTGCATTACAATAACATAAAAAATTTTAATCTTGTTTTTGATTAAAATAATGATTATGAAAGAAATCTTAGTTAAGTAAAGAAATATTTCATTCAAAAAGAGAGGAGTTTTAAATATGATGTTTTGATCATAATAATCAAGAAGTTGCAAGTGAAGGATTTGAAATGGAAGCTTGTCATTGTCATGAGAATCAATTAAGCCCATTGTCACATATAATCATCTTTAATGACACCTAAAGATATTAAGGTGAAATGATAGATACTTATGATCTAAATGCAATGGAACAGGAAGAAACAAGGTAATAGTTCATGGATACAAGATAGACATATATATATATATATATATATATATATATATATATATATATATATATATATATATATATATATATATATATATATATATATATACAAAGAACATCATAATATCAAGTTGCAAGCAAGTATCAATAATAATGCATCTATTAAGGCAACTAGTAAGACATATAGCTTAAGTGGAAGGGTTCTACTATAGATCATAGAAGATTTAAGAAAAATGATACTAGACTAAACAACAAGAAGGTTAATAATGTTAATATCATGTATGCATATATTAGTGTTAATAATCTAAGAGCATGGCAGCATATCAGTTAAATTTTATTCACACACTAATTAAAACATTCTAAAGTATAATATAACATTGACAAGTTTTAGAAAAGAAAAACTTAACTCAAGTCCAGCTTTTCAAAAAGGATGGGCATGACGGTGAAAGAAGAAATTAAGGAGGCTTCATCATGAAAAAGTAACCGATACACCATGATACCAATACTCCAAGAGTGAAGAACAAGATGCCGATACATGAATAAATCCGCAACAACGTCATAGGCGAAACATTTGTAGAAAGTGAAACAATATGATAGAGACCAATATCCGTCAAAGGTAATATAGCGAGATGAGTAGATTAACACGTAATAGGCTCTTCATTCGTAAATTACCTAAACAAGATAAACAACTTGGTACCCAGATTCTCATGGGTCCTAGTTGGTTAGATGACAACATCCATTGCATTTGAATGCACATGATGTAGATGTCGTCGATAAGTACAAGAATTCATCAATAGTTTGTTTTAATTAACAAACAATGACTTTCTTGACTAGAATAAAAAGTAATGAATGTTAATAGTATTGGTTCTAAATTTACTCACTAGATTTAACAAATTTTATTTTTTTTAATGCATTTGTTGAAGGATCATTTACGATAAATCCTAACCCGGTTTTATCATAGAATGTCTTTTGAATGTCGAGAAGATATTTTAAAGATTTAGAGCTATTTTCGAATTTTGCCAATGTTTTTGCTTTTTCATTTTCCATTTTAATTTCATGTTTGTAATCTCGACATTTTTTACATACAAGATCGATTTCAATATTACTTTTAAGTCTAGACATTTTATCTTCTAAAATGATTTCTTTTTCAAAGTTGTTTTCAGCAGATGTTGAAAATTTATTTTTAAAAATAATTTTTGAGTCAATGTTGCAAAAATGTTTGAAGTTGTTTTCCATTTTTAAAAAGTCTAATATAAATTGATCATAACAAAAATGTTCAGTTTTGAATTGTACCTTCTTTGTAGTTGTACATTCCTCACATGCTGTACGGTGATCAATTTCATTTTCCATGTCGCTCCATGTTTTGTTTGTAGTTTCACTTGGATCTAGGAACATGTGGTTCTTGCCATCAATACTTGTGTTCTTATTTGTTTGAATATTCTCATGAGCCGTATTATCATCGTCTTCTTTGCACTTGTTGCACCATGATTTATTCACGCTCTTTCTTAGGATTTGACTCATGTATTCTTCGTTGTATATACCTTCAATGATCACATTTGAACTAGTAGTACATGTATTTACATCAACTAAATATTTATTTACTAAATTTTCTAGATTAACTATTTCTTGTGCAATATCAAGTTTATTATCTTTGGTTTTACATTTCTCTTGGTGAATCTTTAAAAGACATTTCCAAATATCATTTGCCGTTTTACAATGAAATAATCTTTCATATTTAACTTTTGGTAGAGTTTTGAAAATAAGTAATTTGGCTTTAGTGTTTTTATCAATATTAGTTTGAAGATTATTATATCGATTTTCAAAATCTATTTTGGTTGGTTTAAGATCACCAATTGAAATGATATGCCAAAGATCAAGATCTATTGATTTCACATAGTTTTCAAATTTGTTTTTCCATTCAAGAAAATGATCATTTTCAAGTAACGGTGGTTGTTGTGCAAATTTCCCTTCTACATATTTTTCAAATTCCATTGATCGTTGCAAGTTTTAAAATACAATCTATTTTAAAAATCTTGCTAGACGTGGCTCTTGATACCAATTGTAGAAAACTAGAAGGGGGGGTTGAATAGTTTTACGTCTTTTTCGTTTTAATAAAAGTTCACTTTCAAGTAATTAATGGTAGTTTGTAAAAACCCTTTGAAGCCAAAGTATAGATACAAGTTAATTCACATATGCCACATAAATACTTCTTATTTAAAGTGTTAAATAGAAATTATAATTTCATATATCTCACTTAAATATAAGCTTGTATTTATATATGTATATGTGTTTTAATGATTGTATATACTTTAATTTACTAATGTATAATTTATGTTTTGAATGGAACCTAGTTTGATCTTTATGTGAAATCAATATAAGCACAACACACAAGCAATTGTAACTATGAATGATATGCAAGTAAGTTATCAAAGAGTGAGAGATGGAAAGATCAAACCGAGAGACAAAGGATTTATAGTGGTTCGGCTACAAGGACACCTTCCTTGCCCTACTCCACTCCCCGAGTCACCTACTCGAGAGTTTTCTTCACTAGATCAAAAACCTCCTTTATGGCGGAGAAAACCTTACACACCAATTAGCACACCACAATGATATCACACCACAATCACAACTTCAACACAACTTCTTCACACCAATCTTCTTCACACCTAACTTCTACACACCAATCTTCTACACTTCAAATTTCTTCACAACTTTTCTACTTTGCTCCTAGCTTCTTCACAACTTAATACTTCCTAACTCTTTTTCTTCACGCCACTTGTTTCTTCACACCTTCACTATTAAGTCCTATCCACTACTCCAAGATATATACTACTGTACTTCACAACTTCTAGGCTTCAAGGTCTTTTCAACTTCAAAGCTTCAACTTCTTTGTCTTCACAACTATCTCCACTTCAATATGCTATTATGACTTATATCTTCTAACACAAATCCTATCCACCTTTACTTCTTCACAACTAGTACTACTTCACACCTTCAATGGATCTAGATCTAATATCTAAATCTATCTAACCAATGTATACACAATGTTCTCAAAGAAATAAATGATATACAAGATGAACTAAACAAACAACTTAGTTAGCAAGATGATACTAAGTTGTAATACTTCTAGTAGAAGTATTCTTCTCTTTGCACTTGAGTGTTGAGGCTTGAATCACTTTGAAACAAGGATCAAAGTATATAAGATCAAAGGATTTTAGAAGATGTAGAAGGATGTTTTGATCAGAAAGTTTTAGTGCAAAAAGGTAAGGAAAAAATCCAGGTTTAAGGTGATATTTATAGGCAACAGAATCTGACAGAGGAGCGTGGCCGGTCCCCTTAAATCATGGCCGGCCCCTTAAAATTAAGGGGACCGCCCTTTGTAATTAAGGGGGCCGCCCAGCTGAAACGGCCAGATTCTTTGTCTTTTAGTGGGGAAAGTTTATTTGGTGAAAAACTAACTGATTTTGGTTAAAAATTTGAATTCATATATTTAGTATGAATAAAACATTTTTCTTTATTACCAAAAGTGTTTTTCAAAAATATATAATATGTTTATATAATTAAGTAAGCTTTGTAATACTTAATTAAACTTTCCTTTGATCTTATAATACTTTAATCACTATGTTTATTCATACCTTAAGTGATTAGATGGTGAAAGTGATTATTAACTACTAAATACTTGTTTACGTCATTATCTTTGATTTAATGAGTTTTCGTTTTGTGATTATCAAAACATAGAGATATCGAAAGATATGAATAACGTTTTTAGTCGTTTATTTATATCAACAAAAGCCATCATTTCTGGAGTAGCCAGATGTAAGAACTGTGGTACACCTGATAACCGTGTGATTTTGAGCAAACCACCAGCTGTCAACGGATTTGATTAGTCTTTACCAAAAGCCCTTTGCTTCTGGACTAGCCAACTCTTGATGGAATAGTCAACATCTTGGTGAGCTGATTACCAATTATGGTTTTTCCACTGCCTTTACCACAAGCCATAATCTTGCGGGCTAGCCAACTCATTCGCTTTATGGGATATGGCGAGTTGAGGTACCATACAATTTTGGGCAAATTGTAAGCCATAAACGGGTTTGAGATATCTTTACCAAGAGCCGTTTGCTCCTGGATTAGCCAATCCTTATGTGGGTTAGACATGGTGGATTGATTACCATTTGTTGTGTTTAGTGCAAAACACTTCCACTAAGTAACAAATTTTAAAATTTTGGCCATTTTGGGGAAAAAAAAGCATAAAAGGGTACATAATCGATCAAATTCGCTAGAATTTCCCCCCCACAGTTAGAAATGAATATTGTCCTCAATATTCAAAATCCCAGCTATTATGCTGAATCCTTGAACGTAAAAAGATAACATTTAAAGCTAAGTGGGGTAACACAACAATTATTTTATTTTTTTGTATTTACAATTTCTCATTTCATTTTCAATATATATACAACATGTGGTTCATCTCCCCCACACTTGGGTGGTACACACGGGTGAAAACCCATGTTCAGCTACTGTTTTTGATTACCGAGTCGCTAGCTTGACTCGACCCCGAATTAATTGGTTCATGGGGAAGTGGAGTGGGATTGCCACTCACAGATTGGTTGAGAAATCGGAGTGGGATTGCCACTCATAGAATTATGAATAGTAAAGTAAGGAGAATCTTTTTGGTTTTTTTATTTTATAATATCGGATGTTAGTCATCGTAACTATCATATACTAAAAAGAAAAGAAAGTAGGGAAATCCTAACAACCGCCACTCGAAAGGGAATCTGGGCTTGACAGAGCTCAGCAACTAGAATCCGACAACTGAACGATTAAACGTTCTCAATAGAGGAGTTAACAAACTGCACGTTTCCGCCCCATAAAAGGGAATCTAGGTTTGTAACGTCTACCAAATTGTGTTCAAAACAGCCAACGACCAAATGTTGTAACTGAGGGAGTTATCAAACTGGGCAAGTTGTGGGCTACAAAAAGGAAAATATTTTTGTATTTTATATTTTTTGGAGATTGAAATATGATATTATATATAATATATACAAAGAATAGATATTTCAACCAAATACAAATTCGTTATACGCAGCACAACCTCTCCGGCAGCGGCGCCAAATTTTGATTCCTCCCAAACCAACCAACTTTATTTCTCAACCACTTGTGAATGGTCAGTACTAAAAGCCAGATAGCCCGGGAGGAAAAGCAATTATGAACGAGGAGTATAGAATGTTCCTAGGTCGTTATGTCCCAACGAGGTGTGAATTCTGTAATACAACGAATTTGTGATCTGGTGAAGTTAAATATAGAAATACGAATCCGACTGACTAACACCAGAAATGTGAATAGTAATAGCTCTGTCATAGCTATATCAGTAAAAACGTACAATCAAAAACCCTAGAAATGTCAAAAGGATCCACAAACGTATGTTTAGGTTAAAATAAACGTAAACGTACAAAAACAAAGGGGGAATTATAACAAAAGATGGATTTGCATGCCTTAGCGGCTTAAATGCAAATTAAACAAACTTAAAATATTTATTTATTAATTACAAACTTATTTAACAAAACCTAAAAATGTGAAAAGTAATAAAAATGTACGTTTAAATTAAATTAAACGTCTACGTACCAAAATAAAACTGAAAACTGATCAATACAAATCCCACAAATGTAAAATTTATATTTTTGTGATCCTAATAATAAAAGAAAATTAATTATGAATTAAAATGATTTTTACAAGTACTTATGTAATTATTATTAATTAAAAACTATTTATTTATTAATTAACTAATTAAACTGATTTAAAATATTACACATACTAAAAAGACTAAGATAATTTAGAAGATTTTTATAAATCTTATTAACCATCACAGGAATTCTAAAAAATTATAAAAATTGGTTTTATGTATTTTTAATTAGTTTACTAATTATTATATTAAATATTAATTAATATCTAATTAAACTATTTAATTATAAAAAATAGAAAATGAATAGTAAAAATTACAAGAAAAATTTCTAAAATTATTTTATAACATATAAAAGCTAGGAAAAATATGAAAACTAGGTACTACTTTATAAAAACTAATTTTGCTATTTAAATCTTAATTATTAATTAAAAGCTAAATTTACTAATTTAAATCTAAAAATTAGTACTAAAAGTGAAAATTGCAAAAGTAATTTTTACATATGCTTAATAACTTATAAAAGTTAGAAAAATTATAAAAAAATTATCTAGGATAAAAATTAAATACTAGAACTAATTTATATTTACTTTCAAGTTCAAACTAATTAAATTAAAATTAAATCTAAAAAACTATTAAATGAAAAGTTAAAAAAATGTGAAAATTTTACAGAAAGTCTATTTACTGATGAGGAAGGTAGGAAAAATAAAATGGGGTCACCAGCTTATTCCAATAAGCTGGAATAAGCTAAACAGTCCATATAAGCTTATTACTCAAAAACCACCTTAAGTATATTGAATGAGGAGAGTATGACGGAACTGGTGCCCCAGAGCTAATGGAAGGGGTGTGGGAATTAAGCATGTTATACTACCGAGAGGTCCAAGGTTCGAATCCCACACCCAACTTAAACACAGCTAATTATAAGCAACTTTAATAAAAACAACTTTCTCAAAACTTAGAAATAAGCTCTGTGAGAGCTTATTTCTTTAACAGATGGCTTATAAGCCTTTAAGCTTCTAAATAGAAGCTATCACTTAGTGTTAAAGCTTCTATTTAGCTTTTTCTTTTTATGGAACTAGTATATATACAGATATTATACATATTTAAGGAAATTAGAACTTTACACCAAGGAATAAGCTGTTTAGAAGCTTATGACCACATCAGATGAGCTTGAAGGCTCACAGTTGAGTCATAAGCTTTAAACAAGCTTGAAAAGGCTTTACACAGGAAAAGAAAGGTATAAGGAACATGCAAATTAGTCCAAGTGACATGTATAAACAAGAAAATGCACTGGAATAAGTCACAAAGTGTGAGCTTAAGGTTTAGTCAGTTAAGCTTAATGGCTTAACTTGGATTGAGTGAAAGCTCAAATGAGCTTGGTATAAGCTCCACACTAGAAACTAAAATGAAAATATAATATATATATATATATATATATATATATATATATATATATATATATATATATATATATATATATATATATATATATATATATATATATATATATATATATATACAAGTTTTATAAGTAATTATGAACAAGCAAATGTCTAGGATAGGCCAATAAGCTCAAATAAGCCAATAAGCACATCCAATGCACTGCAGTCCCAAACAACCCTGCAACCTTTTTGTTGACATAAATAATGCCTAAAAACATTATTAACATGTTATCAATATCTCTATGTTTTAATTATCACAAAATATAAACTCATAGAACTAAAACTTGTGACATAAACAAGTATTTAGTGATTAATATTTCTCTCTACATCCAAATCACTTAAGGTATGAATAAACAAAGTGTTTAGTGCATTTTATGATCAAAGGGGTATTTAATTAACTAATGCAAAGTTTATTTAATTATATAAACATATTATATATTTTTGAAAAACACTTTTGGTAATAAAGAAAATTTTTTTATTCATACTAAATATATGAATTCAAATTTTTAACCAAAATCAGTAAGTTTTTCACCAAATAAACTTTCCCTACTAAAAGACAAAGATTCTGGCCGTTTCAGCTGGGCGGCCCCCTTAATTATAAGGGGCGGTCCCCTTAAAATTAAGGGGACCGACCTTGATTTAAGGGGACCGGCCACGCTCCTCTGTCAGAATCTTTTGCCTATAAATACCACCTTAAACCTGGATTTTTTCCTCACCTTTTGCACTACTAAACTTTCTGATCTAGATCCAAATCTCCATTCTTTTATCCTTTGATCATAAGTGTATAATTCTTTGTTTCAAAGTGATCCAACCTTCATCCTCTCAAGTGCAAGGGAAGAATACTTCTATCTCTCAAGACAAGAAGTATTACAACTTGTTGTGATCTCCACATCCAAGTTGTTGGTACATCATCAAAGATCATTTACATTATTCTTTGTGAAGATTGTTGTGAATATTTGATTGTAGATAGTTGTGTTAGATATAGATTGTAGATTGGTGTGAAGAAGAAAAGCTAAGTACTAGATTGGTGTGAAGAAGATAGGTGTGGGGTAGTTAGTTGTGAAGTAGATTGATTTGAAGAAGTTATGACTTAGGTGTGACGAAGTTGTGGCGTGAAAAGTGGTGTGTAAATTGGCGTGTAAATTGGTGTGTAAATTGGTGTGTACGGTTTTCTCCGCCATAAGGGAGCTTGTTGATATAGTGAAGAAAACTCTCGAGTTAGGTGCTCGGGGAGTGGAGTAGGGCAAGGAAGGTGTCCTTGTAGCCGAACCACTATAAATCTCTTGTCTCGCGGTTCGATCTTTCCATCTCTTACTTATTTCATTACTTATCATTGTAATATATTGTGTAATATTAATTGCTTATATTGTACAAGACATGAGATCACATATTATCGAATCTAAGTTTTTAAAAGCTAAGCAAAACTCTAAAACTAATTTTATAACGAAGTAAAAAGACGTAAAACTATTCAACCCCCCTTCTAGTTTTCCACAATTGGTATCAAGAGCCACGTCTAGCAAGATTTTTAAAATATATTGTATTTTAAAACTTGTAACGATCTATGGAATCTGAAAAATATTTAGAAGGGCAATATATGCAAAGACCACCACTATTTGAAAGCGATGGATTTTTATATTGGAAAAATAGATTCGAAACGTATGTGAAATCAAAAGATCTTGATCTTTGGCATATTATTACCTTTGGTGATTTTCCTCCTATTCAATATAATGTTGAAACTAAAATGAATGAAATTGTATCTTTTGAAGAACAAAATGATGATTTGAAAAAGAAATTAGCAAAAAATAATGAGGCTAAAATGGTAATTTATAATGCGTTACCACGCAAAGAATATGAAAGAATTTTTATGTGTAAAACCGCCAAAGAAATTTGGGATTCTTTACTAATTACTCACCAAGGTAATAGCCAAGTTAAAGATAATAAAATAGATCTTCTTGTACAACAATATGAACAATTTACGATTCCGGAAGAGGAATCAATTGATAATGCTTTTGCTAAGTTTAACACTATCATCACAAGTTTAAAAGCACTTGATGAGACATTTTCTAGTAAAAATTGTGTTAGGAAATTTCTTAGGGCATTGCATCCAAAATGGCGAGCTAAGGTCACGGCAATCGAAGAATCAAAGAACTTGATGACGTTATCACTAGATGAACTAATTGGCAACTTGAAGGTTCATGAAGAAATCATAAGAAGAGATTCGGAAACGGTCAAAGTCAAGAAAGAACAAACCAAATCCATTGCTCTAAAAGCCAAAAAGGAACCTAGTGATGATGATGATTCAAGTGACGAAAGTGAAGACGAAGAATATGCAATGGCCGTAAGAGAATTCAAGAAGTTCTTCAAGAGACGAGGAAGATTCACTAGATCATCACGAGACGAAAGAAAAGCATTCCAAAGGAATAGAAGTGACAACTACGGGAAGAGAAAGTGCTTTAGATGTGGAAGTCCAAATCATCTCATTGGCGAATGTCTAAAGCCACCGGGTTATGAAAGTCAAGGTGCTTTTGTTAGTGGAACATGGAGTGATAGTGACAAAGAAGAAGTTGAAAAGCCAAGAGACGAAAAGTGTTTTATGGCAAAAGAAAACAACGAAATATGTTTAGGAATTGACTTGGAACCTGACGAATGGATCAAAGATAGCGGATGCTCGAGGCACATGACGGGGAATCGCAATCTATTCTCTACATACAAGGCATACAATGGAGGTAACGTTATTTTCGGTAGTGACTTACGTGGAAAAATCATTGGCAAAGGTACGATCTCTCAAGACTCACTTACTATTGAAAATGTAGAGCATGTAGATAAATTAACATATAACTTGCTTAGTGTAGGACAAATATGTGATAATAAATGTAAAGTCACATTTACCGAAGATGATAGCGAAATAGTTAAGAATGGAAAAATTATAGGTAGAGGAATTAGAAAAGGTGGCATATATGTTATGAAACTAGGAAACAAACCTGAGGATAGGATATGCCTAACGACCCTAGATGAAAACTCTACACTATGGCATAGGAGATTAGGACATGCTAACATGCAACAAATACAATCTTTGGCCTCTAAGGAATTAGTTAGAAATTTGCCTAATCTAAAATATGACAAGCATTTTAGTGATGCATGTAAAATTGGAAAACAAGCTCATGCTAGTCACAAAGCCAAGAATATAGTATCCACTACTAGATGCCTAGAATTATTACATATGGATCTTTTTGGTCCATCCGCTGTGCGGAGCTATGGAGGAAACAAATATACCTTAGTGATAGTAGATGACTACTCACGATACACGTGGACTAGGTTTTTAAGTAACAAGACCCAAGCCTTTGAAAAATTCGAAATATTTAGTAAAATGATTCAAAATAAATTAGGATGCTCAATAGTTGCCATTAGGACGGACCATGGTAGGGAATTTGATAACGAAGTACAATTCGGAAAATATTGCGAGTTAAATGGAATATCTCACAACTTCTCCGCTCCTCGTACTCCTCAATCAAATGGCGTAGTAGAAAGAAAAAATAGGTCACTACAAGAAATGAGTAGAACTATGTTAAATGAACAATCCATCCCACAAAAATTTTGGTGTCACGCCGTAGATACATCAACTTATATTTTAAATAGGGTATCAATTAGAAGAATTCTAGGAAAAACTCCTTATGAGTTATTAAGAGGTAGAAAACCAAACTTAAGCTACTTTAAGGGATTTGGAAATAAGTGCTATATTTTAAACACTAAGGACTATCTCACTAAGTTTGATCCAAAATCATATGAAGGAATATTTTTAGGATACTCACAAAATAGCAAAGCATATATAATACTTAACAAACACTCCATGAAAGTAGAGGAATCACTAAATGTAACATTTGATGAAACACCACCACCTCCTAAAATATTACCTTTAGAAGATGATGATTTAGTCGAAGATGAAGTTATTGAGGTTAGTAAAACAAAACCCATAGGAAATGATAATGAAGACATTCACTTTGAAAATAACGAAACTGTTAATATTAAAGAATCTAGATCACATCCATTAGATAATATAATAGGACATCTTAACCAAAGAACCCTTAGGTCACAAGCCCAAGATAAAAAAAATTTCTTTTGTTTCCTCTCACCTAAGAATATTAGCGAGGCTTTAAAGGATGAAAGTTGGGTTATAGCTATGCAAGAAGAATTAAATCAATTTAAGGCGAATGATGTTTGGGAATTAGTCCCAAATCCAAAGGATATGACCATCATAGGAACCAAATGGGTATATAGGAATAAGTTAGACGAGAATGGAATAGTTACTAGGAATAAAGCTAGGTTAGTTGCCCAAGGTTATAATCAACAAGAAGGAATTGATTATGACGAAACTTATGCTCCCGTAGCTTGACTAGAATCAATTAGGATATTACTTGCCTATGCTTGCGCCCTAGATTTTAAGTTATTCCAAATGGATGTGAAAAGTGCATTCCTTAACGGTTTTATCAATGAGGAGGTATATGTGGCACAACCTCCAGGATTCATTGACTTCGCAAAACCTGATTATGTTTATAAGTTAAAGAAAGCTTTGTATGGACTCAAACAAGCTCCCAAAGCTTGGTATGATCGATTAAAAGCTTTTCTTATTAAACATGATTATTCCATGGGAATGGTAGACAACACTCTTTTCACTAAAAGGAAAGACCCAAATCTCATCATTGTCCAAATATATGTTGATGACATTATATTTGGATCGACTTGTCAAGACATGTGTGATGAATTTGCCAAAATCATGCATGATGAGTTTGAGATGAGTATGATGGGTGAACTTAACTTCTTCCTAGGATTACAAATAAAACAATTAGAAGATGGAATATTTTTTAACCAATCTAAGTACATTAAGGAAATGCTTAAGAAGTTTGGCCTAGAAGACTCAAAACCCATGAAAACTCCCATGTCTACGGAGGTAAAGCTCACAAAGGACGATGAAGGTGAGTCCGTAGATAACACCAAGTATAGAGGAATGATAGGTAGTTTATTATACTTGACGGAAAGTAGACCCGACATCATGTTTAGTGTCTGCCTTTGTGCCCGTTTTCAAGAGGATCCAAAACCTCTCACCTAGAAGCGGTTAAGCGTATCTTCCGATACGTTAAAGGCACTATACACTTAGGATTATGGTATCCTAAGAAATCCGGCATAGAAACCATTGTCTATGCGGATTCGGATCATGCGGGAGACTACGTAGATAGAAAGAGCTCTAGCGGCATTTGCACGTTTATGGGATGTTGTCTAACGTCTTGGTTTTCGGAGAAGCAAACCGCTCTTGCTATTTCTACCACCGAAGCCGAATATGTAAGCGCCGGAAAGGCATGTCAACAAGCACTATGGATGAAACAAGCTCTCGTAGACTATGGCATTAAGTTAGAAAACGTCCCCATTATGTGCGATAACAAAGGTGCGATAGATTTAAGTAAAAATCCGGTGCAACACTCTAGGACTAAACACATAGAAATACGCCACCATTTTCTTAGGGATAATGTACAAAAAGGAAATATATCTATAGAAAAGGTTGCATCGGAAGACAACATTGCGGATATATTCACAAAACTCCTTAAGCGTGAATTATTCAACCACTTGCGTTTAGGATTAGGAATGATGGAACAAGTTGACTAAATTATATTGAATTATTTCCAATTTATACTTGCATGAAATTTATTTTTCTTCCATTTCACCTTCTTCTGAGTCTAGGAATCTATTTCGCACAAAATTAAAGATTGAGAAAATTTATTTTCTTTGCATAAACCTTTTTGTAAAACTCAATCAATTTTCTCTAAAAATTATTCTCACAATCTAGGAACCCCATGAAAATCATTTTCCTTGCATTGTTGACTAATTCTAAAAACATTGTATTTCAAAATCATGCATAAATTCTCACATAAATTGTCAAGGTATATAATCTAATATATGTCTTTGACATTCATGATCGAGCAAAAATTGAATCAAGGAGATTATTTGGTTTGTTTCTTAGGATCGTTATTTCTTTTTGCTTCTAGGAGTCGAAACAATCACAACTCCACATTTGTTGCATATAGACACTCACTAGGACAAATTCACTAATAATGGTGTCATCTTGATCCATCACTAGTTTTTTCACTCACTAATTATCCTTGCCTTTAATTTAAGATAGATGCCTTAGGAAGTTTAATTATGCTTGCCTTTATTTGCCTCCTCTTGCTTATTATATGTTGATTATTTGCTCTTTTGCTTATGTGTTTTTGCATGCATGCTATATCTTGATTAGATTAGACTCTATATTGCCTAAGAAAATTGAACTTGCTTGAATTCTAATCCAAACACATAACCTTTCTGCAAATTTTCTGCCAAAAACCCAATTCTGGCAACCTGGAAATCACCAGATGGGCGGCCCCCTTAATTTTGTAAGGCGGCCCCCTTAATTATTAAGGGGACCCCCCCCCCTAATTAAGGGGACCGGCCATCTGATGGTCGGGTTTACAGAATCTTTTCTGCTTTTTAGCCCATTTCAACCTACATTTCCCATTTTTCACCAACACATTTTGTCCTAATCCCCCAACAAACCTTATCCATCCTTAAACACACAAATCTTACACTATAAATATCCCCAATCTTCAAAACTCTCAATTCATCCCATCATGAACTCTCCAAACAAACCAAAATCAAAAGCCTCAAGGCTAGCAAGGATGACGGAAAACCCGTTTGGCGAAGAAAAAGCCCTCGAAACAAATCCATCATCATAAATGAAGTTGGAAGTCATTCCACAACCCAACTTCTTACTTCCCAAACTTTGCATCAAACCAACAAGGTCATTCATTTGATCCTCTTTACAGACCATACAACATTGGCCAACCATCTTCCTTCAAGCCAAACTACACCTCTCAACCTCCAGCCACTTATAATGATCCATACAAGTTTGATCAACCATAAAACTACAATTCTAGCTACACAAACCCAACTCATCCATACCAAACCTATGATCCCCTCCACATTGCCATGGAAAAACCAAAGTTCCGTGATGAAATAAACCAAATCCATGATCTTAGTGATCTCCTTGCTATGCATCTTGCACAACGCAACAAAGGGCAACCTCCATCATCACCCTATGCAAATTGCCTTCCCCACTCTCTCAACTTGGATTAAGTTACAAACCACATTCACATTTGCCCTTGTTGCATATTCCTTCAAAAACAAATCCTCTACTTGAGTGAAGATATTTCTTGGATTGAATATCTTCTCACTCGTAATCATCCAATACCACCCTTAACACGATACAACATCGTGAGATCCACTTCTTCCGCTCTACACTCCACTCCATATCCCTCTCAATCAAACATCTAAGCTTTATGCTTATGTTTCTCTTCAAGCAAATAAAACAATCAACCATGGGTTGCAAGCAAGTCCAAGTGCTCTCTTAGGCAATATAGGACTATGTCTTTTCTTTTGTGTTATTTTTATCAATATGCTTCAAGCATATTGAATGTTGTAGTGCTTATCATTTCTATAATGCTTGAATGAATCTATGTTTAGTTGCATAATTGTTGCCTTGTATATATGTGTATCTTGCTCTCTTCAAATATTTTTGTAGCAAAGATCTCCATTGCTCGTTCCCTTGGTGCTCTCAAATGAGGGGGAGCATACATCAAGGGGGAGCATTCTACCCGGTTAAACTTCCCTCGCGAAGCTTACTCGGCTTAACCTTTTTAATTATACAAAAAGGGGGAGAAGAGAAATGTAAACTCTATAATACTTGTCTAAAAACAAGTTTTAGATATATTGAGTTTAAGGTTTTGTAATAATCAAAAAGGGGGAGATTGTTGACATAAATAATGCCTAAAAACATTATTAACATGTTATCAATATCTCTATGTTTTAATTATCACAAAATATAAACTCATAGAACTAAAACTTGTGACATAAACAAGTATTTAGTGATTAATATTTCTCTCTACATCCAAATCACTTAAGGTATGAATAAACAAAGTGTTTAGTGCATTTTATGATCAAAGGGGTATTTAATTAACTAATGCAAAGTTTATTTAATTATATAAACATATTATATATTTTTGAAAAACACTTTTGGTAATAAAGAAAAATGTTTTATTCATACTAAATATATGAATTCAAAATTTTAACCAAAATCAGTTAGTTTTTCACCAAATAAACTTTCCCCACTAAAAGACAAAGATTCTGGCCGTTTCAGCTGGGCGGCCCCCTTAATTATAGGGGGCGGTCCCCTTAAAATTAAGGGGACCGGCCTTGATTTAAGGGGACCGGCCACGCTCCTCTGTCAGAATCTTTTGCCTATAAATACCACCTTAAACCTGTATTTTTTCCTCACCTTTTGCACTACTAAACTTTCTGATCTAGATCCAAATCTCCATTCTTTTATCCTTTGATCATAAGTGTATAATTCTTTATTTCAAAGTGATCCAACCTTCATCCTCTCAAGTGCAAGAGAAGAATACTTCTATCCCTCAAGACAAGAAGTATTACAACTTGTTGTGATCTCCACATCCAAGTTGTTGGTACATCATCAAAGATCATTTACATTATTCTTTGTGAAGATTGTTGTGAATATTTGATTGTAGATAGTTGTGTTAGATATAGATTGTAGATTGGTGTGAAGAAGAAAAGCTAGGTACTAGATTGGTGTGAAGAAGATAGGTGTGGGGTAGTTAGTTGTGAAGTAGATTGATTTGAAGAAGTTGTGACTTAGGTGTGACGAAGTTGTGGCGTGAAAAGTGGTGTGTAAATTGGTGTGTACGGTTTTCTCCGCCATAAGGGAGCTTGTTGATATAGTGAAGAAAACTCTCGAGTTAGGTGCTCGGGGAGTGGAGTAGGGCAAGGAAGGTGTCCTTGTAGCCGAACCACTATAAATCTCTTGTCTCGCGGTTCGATCTTTCCATCTCTTTCTTATTTCATTACTTATCATTGTAATATATTGTGTAGTATTAATTGCTTATATTGTACAAGACTTGAGATCACATATTATCGAATCTAAGTTTTTAAAAGCTAAGCAAAACTCTAAAACTAATTTTATAACGAAGTAAAAAGACGTAAAACTATTCAACCCCCCTTCTAGTTTTCCACACTTTTGTTATGGCAATTCAAGCCTAGATAATAAGCTCAAAAAACCAAATTAAGAATGGAGGTTACAAGCTGGGTTGATAAGGATTCCAAAAAGCCAAAGCTCAATCTGTGGAATCCACAGATGAGCTTTTGGAGGGCTTATGAAAATGGCTTGATTTCACTGAATTTCTCAATGATATCAAGAATGGGACAAACAATAAGCTACTTGCAGCCCTAGCATATGGGCTGCAAGGTCAAAATTAAGCACAGGATCTTGAAATAGAGTGGCTTGGTTTCAAGAAAAGCCAAGCCACACAATCTCAAGACCATTAATGAGCTTATGAGGGCTTGTGAAGATGCCAGATATACACCGAAAAGTCAATGTATATTTTGAGTTTGGACAAAGTTAAAGCTTATAGCAGGCCTAATGAATAAACCAAAAATTGATAATTGAGCCTTAACACCATGAGATGGACACTTAAGCTTCCTAAAAAAACATAAGTTTCAAGCTCAAGTCCACAGATAAGCTTTTGAGAAGCTTATGGATTTCAGCTTCGCAACAATCTGGGAATAAGCTTGAAAAAGGAAAATAAAGAAAAAGGAACATGTAAACAAGTGTATTGGACAAGTATAAACAAGATTGGTGCACTGGATTGGCAAAATACACAATATGCAAGCTTATGGTTTAGACAGTCAAGCCAAAGGCTTGACTTGGATGGAATTGAGGCTTGTAAAAGCCTAGTATAAGCTTCACACAGGGAACAAAAGTAAACATGACATGTATATACATAATATGGACAAATATAAACAAGTTGTACACTGGATTTCAGTTATAAGCTGAAATAAGCTAATAAGAAATACTTAGATGCACAACAATCCAAACACCCCTGCAACTTATTGTCATGGTCAATATAGCTTAGTAGATAGCTTGTAAGGCTAAACTAAGGGTTTGAGTAGCAAGCTGGGGTGGTTGGCTTTCCAAAAAGCCCAAGTTCACCTAGTGGGGTCCACTAGTGAGCTTGTAAGAAGCTTACGAAAATGCCTCCAAATCACTAAGTACCACTGGGCTTCCATTATACTCAAGAAATGGGACAAATAAAAAGCTCAAAATAAGCTTATAGAATAAGCTATAAAATGGAAAACAAGACTTGGACCTATGAGAATGACACTTAAACTTCCTAAAAAGCCAAAAGTCACAAGCTCTTGTCCACATATAAGCTTTTGAGGAGCTTATGGATTTGACTCACCTACACTGATAAGTCAGTGTAGGGAATGAGTTTGAACAAGTTGATTTGTCATGATAAACAGTTCAAAATAAGCTGTAAATGGACAATAAGCACATAATTAAGTAACTAGCCACAAGGGCTTATGAAAACAACAATAATCTTATGCTAACATGCACTGAGTTACAAGATTAAAGCACATGAAAGTAGGTCTCAACTCTGTGAACAGGGCATATTTTGGAAAAATTACTAAAAAGATAAGCAAAAATAAGCAGTTTAACAAAGAGATAAAAATTAAACAAAAATATCCTAACAAAGATAAGCAACAAAATATTATTACCCTATAAGCATAAGTCCTATAACTTAATAATAAGCTCAGAATAAAATTTTCAAGTTTATTAAAAAACTTTTTAACAAGAAATTTGACTTTTTGCTATAACCTATATAGTTGACTTATATGAATTTAGAACCTAATCTATGGACTGATGATGTTAAAATAAGCTATAAGAACATCAAATAAAGCTAGATAAATTACTTATACACTAGTATGGTGAACATGGACTTATGAATTCCATCAGTGATCAAGTGAGTGATCCAAGTTGTGTATTTTGACTTTTATGTGAGTAAACAATAGGCTTAAAGGTTTGTCTGACCTTAAGGAACTCAATCTACCATATAGCAATGAAAAATAGCAACTAGGGCTCAGTTAATCATAAAGGAATCAGCAATTCCAAACACACCTTAAACAAACTAATTATTGTATTTTCAAGGTATAACACTGATTATGTCCATGAATCTGAATCCAAACTATATATTATCATCTAATAAGACCAAAAGAACAGATAAACAACAAATATAACAACAATACACTAGAATCACTCATATGCCATTTTCACAGTGAAAAATAAAATATCAAGCAACTCTATAATCTAATAAACAAGCTATTTATATTAAGTACTAAATAAACTAAACAACAACAAATAAACATGAAAATATGAAAATTAAGGCATATAAATAACTTAAGCAATAAAATGCAAAAATTATAAAAAATAGCTTACAAGGGATTATGCTGAGAACCAAAGAACCAATGACCATTGTCACATCCTATAGCCTCCCATGAGGCTTCTAAACCAGAGTCATCCAAATTATACCCTGCTCCAAGCAAAATTCACCATGAACACATATTTTTTTATTTCCTTTTCTATTTTCTTGATTATTTTTGTGATTTTTGAATTTTAAAGACTAAGCTGAGTTAAGGGTTTCTAAAAGCTTTAAAGCTTTTGTCAGGAGCGTATATGGCTTATTGAGTCCAATTAATCAACTAAGAATCAATAGGAAAGTAAATGACATGAAAATTTAAAGGTAATTAAGCTAAAACATGAATTTTAAAGGTAACATGAAATTAAACTGTAAAAAGAGTTCCATTACACTAGTTTAAGGAAAAATACAACATTTGATAAGATTAAAGGACATTTAACTAAGAAAGCAATAAAATTTAATTAACTACGTGACATTGGCTAGCCCAAGGTGTCTTTCCTCTCTTCCTTCTTCCTCTTTTATAGTCATTTTGGAATCCACTTGAGTTTCCAGTCAAATCCCACTTTAAATCTTGATCATTGGATGCCTGTAACTCATCTTGGCCATTGATATAACTTTTGGCACCAAAAGTCCTATAAGTAGCGTGAGGCCGTTTTTTGAGCATTAAATGCTTCTTGTTCACTTTTAGAGGTGGAGGGGACAAGATGGAGTAGTGGGTGAAGAGGTAGAGGCAATACTATGGGTAAAAGGGTGGTATTGGAGTTGCAGTGGTGGTGTGAGTAGGAAAGGGATAAGGAGGGAAAAGGGTGGGTTTGACCGGTTTTATTATTAAAGGGTGTGGGCTGGATTTGGTGTTGGGCCTTGGAAGGGTGTTGGGTGGGCTGTTTGTGTTTGTTTTTGGATTTGGTATTTTTGTTTATTAAGGATCCGTTTGGTTTATAAGGTTTAAGAGCCCAAGGACTAAACTTGTAAAAAGCTTAAACTTGAGGGACCTGTTGTGACAAACTTCCAAACTTATTCAAGGGACTAAACATGCCCAATATCATTAGTACAAGGACTATAATTACATATTTTCCATTTTTAAATCTTAAAGGACCATTTATGTCATTTTTGGATTTTTGAGGGACTAAATATGTAATTTCCCAAAATGTTATCAAAAGGCCCAGTTTTGTAAAAGTTGAATAGTACAGGGACCTTAAATGATAATTTTTCATTTATTACAATTTTAAACACCCCGGGGACCATTTATGTAATTTTCTAAAGTTTAGGGAGTGAAATTGTATTTTTTCCAAAAGTTATCAAAAGGTTCCAAATTGTCATTCATGAATAGTACAAGGGTAATATTTGTTAAATTTCACTTTTTTGAATATCCAGGGACTAATTTTGCCAATTTTGATACTTGAGGGGTAAAAGTTGCCAATATGTGTAAACTTTTGTCCAGGGATCATTTGTGAACATGTTTGACTTCCCATGGACTAAAGTTGACTTTTTATTCATTTTAAACCTTCAGGGACTAGTTTTGCCAATTTGTGAGACTTGAGGGACTGAAACTGCCAATTATGCAAACTTTGTACGTTTTTTATCTGTTTTTGATTATTTTGCATTTGAAACATATAAAACACACTTCTAAGATATTTTAAGTATTATGATGCATATTTGAGTGTTTTTGGATGTTATGGCAGTTCAGATTGGTATAAAATGATGAGTATTTAGACACTCATCAATCCCCCACACTAAAATATTGCTAGTCGCAATCTTTTAAGAAGAACGTAATGGATTTGAAACTCTTTACCAAAAGCTGTAGAAAACTAGAAGGGGGGGGGGGGGTTGAATAGTTTTACGTCTTTTTCGTTTTAATAAAAGTTCACTTTCAAGTAATTAATGGTAGTTTGTAAAAACCCTTTGAAGCTAAAGTATAGATACAAGTTAATTCACATATGCCACATAAATACTTCTTATTTAAAGTGTTAAATAGAAATTATAATTTCATATATCTCACTTAAATATAAGCTTGTATTTATATATGTATATGTGTTTTAATGATTGTATATACTTTAATTTACTAATGTATAATTTATGTTTTGAATGGAACCTAGTTTGATCTTTATGTGAAATCAATATAAGCACAACACACAAGCAATTGTAACTATGAATGATATGCAAGTAAGTTATAAATCAAAGAGTGAGAGATGGAAAGATCAAACCGAGAGACAAAGGATTTATAGTGGTTCGGCTACAAGGACACCTTCCTTGCCCTACTCCACTCCCCGAGTAACCTACTCGAGAGTTTTCTTCACTAGATCAAAAACCTCCTTTATGGCGGAGAAAACCTTACACACCAATTAGCACACCACAATGATATCACACCACAATCACAACTTCAACACAACTTCTTCACACCAATCTTCTTCACACCTAACTTCTACACACCAATCTTCTACACTTCAAATTTCTTCACAACTTTTCTACTTTGCTCCTAGCTTCTTCACAACTTAATACTTCCTAACTCTTTTTCTTCACGCCATTTATATCAACAATCTCCCCCTTTTTGATGATTACAAAACCTAGACTCATTAAATCTAAAAATTAATTTTTAGACAAGTATTAAGTGAGTTTACATTCACTTCTCCCCCTTTTTGTAGAATCAAAAAGGTTTAAGCCAATAAGATAAAAACTCCCCCTTGATGTATGCTCCCCCTCATTTGAGAGCACCAAGGGTTCGAGGAATGGAGTTCTTGCAAGAAAAATATTAGAAGCACAAGCATGGCACAAGCAAACACATATAGCATAGTACTAACTAATAATGAGCATGGCAAAAGAGAATTAGAAACATATATTAAATCGTTCATTAAATGAAAATGATTACGTCAACCCATAATCATTGTTACATATGCTACAAAGATGAAATTCTAAGCTAAGTAGAATGTCCTAATGTGCCAACAAGAAGTGTCACCAAACTTTCTTGAATCCCAAAATGGTTGAGGAGATTTATTTGAAAATGAGAAACATAAGCATGTAAAATGCTTGATGTTTTAGTGGAGGTAAACATTTGGTTGCATGGATGTTGTTGGGTTTGGAGATGTGGAGCTTGTAGGTGGTGAAATTGAAGATGGGTTTGTTGATTGAGGGTTTTGATGTTGTTCAAGTGATGGTGTTTGTTGAGATCTAGTAAGAAGATACTCAATCCAAGTAAAGTGCTCATTCAATGCAATGGTTTGTTGTTGGAGGAAGATGCAACAAGGGCAATTGTTGACATGCTTCTTAAGTTGGTTTTTGTTATGTGGTGATGATGGTGAGCTTGATTGTGGTGGATCCAAATTGCGTTGAGCAAGATGTAATGCTAAAAGAGCACTAAGCTCATGTGCCTCTTTTAGCTCCTCAACGAACTTCAAGTGTTCAGAGGAAGGTGATGGTGGTGGAGCTTGATAGTTGTCTTGGGTGAAAGTTTGAACATGCAACATGGGAGTGGCATGTGAAGTTGTAGGATGTGGTGGTGGTACTCTTGGTGGTGGAGTCATGGTTGAGCTTGGATAGTCATGAAAACATGAAATGTTTGGGAGAGGTTCTTCATGAGTGGGTGATGTTTTTGTTGAATGAGCAACATGTGAAGTGTTGATTGAGAGATTGGGATTGATGTTTTGGGATGGAGCATGCTCATCATAAGAAGAGGCATGAATGAGGGAATGAGTGGGTGATAGGTTGTGAGATGAATCATTGTTGTGGTTTTGAGGTTTAGTAGTTGGTTGACTTGGAACAACATCACTTGAGTTATGACAAGAATCAAGTTTCCTCCTCCAAACGGGTTTGACGGAGATCCTTGCGGTTCTTGAAATCTTAGGTTTTTGGTTGTTGGGAGATGACATGTTTGGGTGTGATGGCATTAATGATGGGAAGAGGGTATTTATAGTGTATGAGAAATGTGGTTTAGGAAGGTAAATTTTGAGGGATAACATGGGACAAAATATGTTTGTGAATTTTGGGAAGTATAGGCTGAAATGGGTCAAAAAGTGATAAAGAAAACAGTATCCCCGACCATCAGATGGCCGGTCCCCTTAATTAGGGGCCGGTCCCCTTAATCATTAAGGGGGCCGCCTTATATAATTAAGGGGGCCGCCGATCTGGTGTTTCCCAGAATGCCAGAAATGGATTTTTGGCAGAAAATTTTCAAAAAGGTTGTGTTTTTGGATTTGGATTCAAGTAAGTTTAACTCTTTGAGGCAATATAGGGCATACTATTCATGAATGTAGAGAGTGATATAGAAACAATAGAAATAAGCAATAAATTTCTAATAATCATGCAATCTATTTATTTATCAATTAAGATATGCAATTAAGGAGGCAATAAAGTAAATAAGCTAAATAAGCAACAATATGAAAATGATAACACTTAGCCTAGAGCAAGCATGTTGATGATTGTTAACAAGTAACACATAGGTGGATATGATTATATGGACTTCAAGACTTGTTACAAACAAGATCCATATGGGCAAGTCATGATTCTCATGAAATGATTTGATTAAATTGTGAATGTCATTTCCAATAGAGGTGTATGACACATGTGAGAAGGTTAAATGTGTTTTAAGCAAAACGTTTTTAGTTTTATTCAACAATGTTTTGAGGTAACTTCAAGTGTGCATTACAACAACATAAAAAATTTTAATCTTGTTTTTGATTAAAATAATGGTTATGAAAGAAATCTTAGTTAAGTAAAGAAATATTTCATTCAAAAAGAGAGGAGTTTTAAATATGATGTTTTGATCATAATAATCAAGAAGTTGCAAGTGAAGGATTTGAAATGGAAGCTTGTCATTGTCATGAGAATCAATTACGCCCATTGTCACATATAATCATCTTTAATGACACCTAAAGATATTAAGGTGAAATGATAGATACTTATGATCTAAATGCAATGGGACAGGAAGAAACAAGGTAAATAGTTCATGGATACAAGATAGACATATGTATATATATATATATATATATATATATATATATATATATATATATATATATATATATATATATATATATATATACAAAGAACATCATAATATCAAGTTGCAAGCAAGTATCAATAATAATGCATCTATTAAGGCAACTAGTAAGACATATAGTTTAAGTGGAAGGGTTCTACTATAGATCATAGAAAATTTAAGAAAAATGATACTAGACTAAACAACAAGAAGGTTAATAATGCTAATATCATGTATGCATATATTAGTGTTAATAATCTAAGAGCATGGCAGCATATCAGTTAAATTTTATTCACACACTAATTAAAACATTCTAAAGTATAATATAACATTGACAAGTTTTAGAAAAGAAAAACTTATCTCAGGTCCAGCTTTTCAAAAAGGATGGGCATGACGGTGAAAGAAGAAATTAAGGAGGCTTCATCATGAAAAAGTAACCGATACACCATGATACCAATACTCCAAGAGTGAAGAACAAGATGCCGATACATGAATAAATCCGCAACAACGTCATAGGCGAATCATTTGTAGAAAGTGAAACAATATGATAGAGACCAATATCCGTCAAAGGTAATAGAGCGAGATGAGTAGATTAACACGTAATAGGCTCTTCATTCGTAAATTACCTAAACAAGATAAATAGCTTGGTACCCAGATTCTCATGGGTCCTAGTTGGTTAGATGACAACATCCATTGCATTTGAATGCACATGATGTAGATGTCGTCGATAAGTACAAGAATTCATCAATAGTTTGTTTTAATTAACAAACAATGACTTTCTTGACTAGAATAAAAAGTAATGAATGTTAATAGTATTGGTTCTAAATTTACTCACTAGATTTAACAAATTTTATTTGTTTTAATGCATTTGTTGAAGGATCATTTACGATAAATCCTAACCCGGTTTTATCATAGAATGTCTTTTGAATGTCGAGAAGATATTTTAAAGATTTAGAGCTATTTTCGAATTTTGCCAATGTTTTTGCTTTTTCATTTTCCATTTTAATTTCATGTTTGTAATCTCGACATTTTTTACATACAAGATCGATTTCAATATTACTTTTAAGTCTAGACATTTTATCTTCTAAAATGATTTCTTTTTCAAAGTTGTTTTCAGCAGATGTTGAAAATTTATTTTTAAAAATAATTTTTGAGTCAATGTTGCAAAAATATTTGAAGTTGTTTTTCATTTTAAAAAATTCTAATATAAATTGATCATAACAAAAATGTTCAGTTTTGAATTGTACCTTCTTTGTAGTTGTACATTCCTCACATGCTGTACGGTGATCAATTTCATTTTCCATGTCGCTCCATGTTTTGTTTGTAGTTTCACTTGGATCTAGGAACATGTGGTTCTTGCCATCAATACTTGTGTTCTTATTTGTTTGAATATTCTCATGAGCCGTATTATCATCGTCTTCTTTGCACTTGTTGCACCATGATTTATTCACGCTCTTTCTTTGGATTTGACTCATGTATTCTTCGTTGTATATACCTTCAATGATCACATTTGAACTAGTAGTACATGTATTTACATCAACTAAATATTTATTTACTAAATTTTCTAGATTAACTATTTCTTGTGCAATATCAAGTTTATTATCTTTGGTTTTACATTTCTCTTGGTGAATCTTTAAAAGACATTTCCAAATATCATTTGCCGTTTTACAATGAAATAATCTTTCATATTTAACTTTTGGTAGAGTTTTGAAAATAAGTAATTTGGCTTTAGTGTTTTTATCAATATTAGTTTGAAGATTATTATATTGATTTTCAAAATCTATTTTGGTTGGTTTAAGATCACCAATTGAAATGATATGCCAAAGATCAAGATCTATTGATTTCACATAGTTTTCAAATTTGTTTTTCCATTCAAGAAAATGATCATTTTCAAATAACGGTGGTTGTTGTGCAAATTTCCCTTCTACATATTTTTCAAATTCCATTGATCGTTGCAAGTTTTAAAATACAATCTATTTTAAAAATCTTGCTAGACGTGGCTCTTGATACCAATTGTAGAAAACTAGAAGGGGGGGTTGAATAGTTTTACGTCTTTTTCGTTTTAATAAAAGTTCACTTTCAAGTAATTAATGGTAGTTTGTAAAAACCCTTTGAAGCTAAAGTATAGATACAAGTTAATTCACATATGCCACATAAATACTTCTTATTTAAAGTGTTAAATAGAAATTATAATTTCATATATCTCACTTAAATATAAGCTTGTATTTATATATGTATATGTGTTTTAATGATTGTATATACTTTAATTTACTAATGTATAATTTATGTTTTGAATGGAACCTAGTTTGATCTTCATGTGAAATCAATATAAGCACAACACACAATCAATTGTAACTATGAATGATATGCAAGTAAGTTATAAATCAAAGAGTGAGAGATGGAAAGATCAAACCGAGAGACAAAGGATTTATAGTGGTTCGGCTACAAGGACATCTGCCTTGCCCTACTCCACTCCCCGAGTCACCTACTCGAGAGTTTTCTTCACTAGATCAAAAACCTCCTTTATGGCAGAGAAAACCTTACACACCAATTAGCACACCACAATGATATCACACCACAATCACAACTTCAACACAACTTCTTCACACCAATCTTCTTCACACCTAACTTCTACACACCAATCTTCTACACTTCAAATTTCTTCACAACTTTTCTACTTTGCTCCTAGCTTCTTCATAACTTAATACTTCCTAACTCTTTTTCTTCACGCCACTTGTTTCTTCACACCTTCACTATTAAGTCCTATCCACTACTCCAAGATATATACTACTTCACAACTTCTAGGCTTCAAGGTCTTTTCAACTTCAAAGCTTCAACTTCTTTGTCTTCACAACTATCTCCACTTCAATATGCTATTATGACTTATATCTTCTAACACAAATCCTATCCACCTTTACTTCTTCACAACTAGTACTACTTCACACCTTCAATGGATCTAGATCTAATATCTAAATCTATCTAACCAATGTATACACAATGTTCTCAAAGAAATAAATGATATACAAGATGAAGTAAACAAACAACTTAGTTAGCAAGATGATACTAAGTTGTAATACTTCTAGTAGAAGTATTCTTCTCTTTGCACTTGAGTGTTGAGGCTTGAATCACTTTGAAACAAGGATCAAAGTATATAAGATCAAAGGATTTTAGAAGATGTAGAGGGATGTTTTGATCAGAAAGTTTTAGTGCAAAAAGGTGAGGAAAAAATCCAGGTTTAAGGTGGTATTTATAGGCAACAGAATCTGACAGAGGAGCGTGGTCGATCCCCTTAAATCATGGCCGGCCCCCTTAAAATTAAAGGGACCGCCCAGCTGAAACGGCTAGATTCTTTGTCTTTTAGTGGGGAAAGTTTATTTGGTGAAAAACTAACTGATTTTGGTTAAAAATTTGAATTCATATATTTAGTATGAATAAAACATTTTTCTTTATTACCAAAAGTGTTTTTCAAAAATATATAATATGTTTATATAATTAAGTAAGCTTTGTAATACTTAATTAAACTTTCCTTTGATCTTATAACACTTTAATCACTATGTTTATTCATACCTTAAGTGATTAGATGGTGAAAGTGATTATTAACTACTAAATACTTGTTTACGTCATTATCTTTGATTTAATGAGTTTTCGTTTTGTGATTATCAAACATAGAGATATCGAAAGATATGAATAACGTTTTTAGTCGTTTATATATATCAACAAAAGCCATCACTTCTGGAGTAGCCAGATGTAAGAACTGTGGTACACCTGATAACCGTGTGATTTTGAGCAAACCACCAGCTGTCAACGGATTTGATTATTCTTTACTAAAAGCCGTTTGCTTCTGGACTAGCCAACTCTTGATGGAATAGTCAACATCTTGGTGAGCTGATTACCAATTATGGTTTTTCCACTGCCTTTACCACAAGCCATAATCTTGCGGGCTAGCCAACTCATTCGCTTTATGGGATATGGCGAGTTGAGGTACCATACAATTTTGGGCAAATTGTAAGCCATAAACGGGTTTGAGATATCTTTACCAAGAGCTGTTTGCTCCTGGATTAGCCAATCCTTATGTGGGTTAGACATGGTGGATTGATTACCATTTGTTGTGTTTAGTGCAAAACACTTCCACTAAGTAACAAATTTTAAAATTTTGGCCATTTTGGGGAAAAAAAAGGCATAAAAGGGTACATAATCGATCAAATTCGCCCGAATTTCCCCCCACAGTTAGAAATGAATATTGTCCTCAATATTCAAAATCCCAGCTATTATGCTGAATCCTTGAACGTAAAAAGATAACATTTAAAGCTAAGAGGGGTAACACAACAATTATTTTATTTTTTTGTATTTACAATTTTTCATTTCATTTTCAATATATATACAACATGTGGTTTATCTCCCCCACACTTGGGTGGTACACACGGGTGAAAACCCATGTTCAGCTACTGTTTTTGATTACCGAGTCGCTAGCTTGACTCGACCCCGAATTAATTGGTTCATGGGGAAGTGTAGTGGGATTGCCACTCACAGATTGGTTGAGAAATCGGAGTGGGATTGCCACTCACAGAATTATGAATAGTAAGGTAAGGAGAATCTTTTTGGTTTTTTTATTTTATAATATTGGATGTTAGTCATCGTAACTATCATATACTAAAAAGAAAAGAAAGTAGGGAAATCCTAACAACCGCCCCTCGAAAGGGAATCTGGGCTTGACAGAGCTCAGCAACTGGAATCCGACAACTGAACGATTAAACGTTCTCAGTAGAGGAGTTAACAAACTGCACGTTTCTGCCCCTTTAAAGGGAATATAGGTTTGTAACGTCTACCAAATTGTGTTCAAAACAGCCAACAACCAAATGTTGTAACTGAGGGAGTTATCAAACTGGGCAAGTTGTGGGCTACAAAAAGGAAAATATTTTTGTATTTTATATTTTTTTGGAGATTGAAATATGATATTATATATAATATATACAAAGGATAGATATTTCAACCAAATACAAATTCGTTATACGCAGCACAGCCTCCCCGGCAGCGGCGCCAAATTTTGATTCCTCCCAAACCAACCAACTTTATTTCTCAACCACTTGTGAATGGTCAGTACTAAAAGCCAGACAGACCGGGAGGAAAAGCAATTATGAACGAGGAGTATAGAATGTTCCTAGGTCGTTATGTCCCAACGAGGTGTGAATTCTGTAATACAACGAATCTGTGATCTGGTGAAGTTATATATAGAAATAGGAATCTGACTGACTAACACTAGAAATGTGAATAGTAATAGCTCTGTCATAGCTATATCAGTAAAAACGTACAATCAGAAACCCTAGAAATGTCAAAAGGATCCACAAACGTATGTTTAGGTTAAAATAAACGTAAACGTACAAAAATAAAGGGGGAATTATAACAAAAGATAGATTTGCATGCCTTAGCGGCTTAAATGCAAATTAAACAAACTTAAAATATTTATTTATTAATTACAAACTTATTTAACAAAACCTAAAATTGTGAAAAGTAATAAAAATGTACGTTTAAATTAAATTAAACGTCTACGTACCAAAATAAAACTGAAAACTGATCAATACAAATCCCACAAATGTAAAATTTATATTTTTATGATCTTAATAATAAAAGAAAATTAATTATGAATTAAAATGATTTTTACAAGTACTTATGTAATTATTATTAATTAAAAACTATTTATTTATTAATTAACTAATTAAACTGATTTAAAATATTACACATACTAAAAAGACTAAGATAATTTAGAAGATTTTTATAAATCTTATTAACCATCACAGGAATTCTAAAAAATTATAAAAATTGGTTTTATGTATTTTTAATTAGTTTACTAATTATTATATTAAATATTAATTAATATCTAATTAAACTATTTTATTATAAAAAATAGAAAATGAATAGTAAAAATTACAAGAAAAATTTCTAAAATTATTTTATAACATATAAAAGCTAGGAAAAATATGAAAACTAGGTACTACTTTATAAAAACTAATTTTGCTATTTAAATCTTAATTATTAATTAAAAGCTAAATTTACTAATTTAAATCTAAAAATTAGTACTAAAAGTGAAAATTGCAAAAGTAATTTTTACATATGCTTAATAACTTATAAAAGTTAGAAAAATTATAAAAAAAATTACCTAGGATAAAAATTAAATACTAGAACTAATTTATATTTACTTTTAAGTTCAAACTAATTAAATTAAAATTAAATCTAAAAAACTATTAAATGAAAAGTAAAAAAAATGTGAAAAATTTTCAGAAAGTCTATTTATTGATGAGAAAGGTAGGAAAAATAAAATGGGGTCACTAGCTTATTCCAATAAGCTGGAATAAGCTAAACAGTCCATATAAGCTTATTACTCAAAAACCACCTTAAGTATATTGAATGAGGAGAGTATGACGGAACTGGTGCCCCAGAGCTAATGGAAGGGGTGTGGGAATTAAGCATGTTATACTAGCGAGAGGTCCAAGGTTCGAATCCCACACCCAACATTTTTGCATTTATTTTATTTTTAGATTTTTCTTTTTACAAAACTTAAACACAGCTAATTATAAGCAACTTTAATAAAAACAACTTTCTCAAAACTTAGAAATAAGCTCTGTGAGAGCTTATTTCTTTAACAGATGGCTTATAAGCCTTTAAGCTTCTAAATAGAAGCTATCACTTAGTGTTAAAGCTTCTATTTAGCTTTTTCTTTTTATGGAACTAGTATATATACAGATATTATACATATTTAAGGAAATTAGAACTTTACACCAAGGAATAAGCTGTTTAGAAGCTTATGACCACATCAGATGAGCTTGAAGGCTCACAGTTGAGTCATAAGCTTTAAACAAGCTTGAAAAGGCTTTACACAGGAAAAGAAAGGTATAAGGAACATGTAAATTAGTCCAAGTGACATGTATAAACAAGAAAATGCACTGGAATAAGTCACAAAGAGTGAGCTTAAGGTTTAGTCAGTTAAGCTTAATGGCTTAACTTGGATTGAGTGAAAGCTCAAATGAGCTTGGTATAAGCTCCACACTAGAAACTAAAATGAAAATATAATATATATATATATATATATATATATATATATATATATATATATATATATATATATATATATATATATATATATACAAGTTTTATAAGTAATTATGAACAAGCAAATGTCTAGGATAGGCCAATAAGCTCAAATAAGCCAATAAGCAAATCCAATGCACTGCAGTCCCAAACAACCTTGCAACCTTTTTGTTGACATAAATAATGCCTAAAAACATTATTAACATGTTATCAATATCTCTATGTTTTAATTATCACAAAATATAAACTCATAGAACTAAAACTTGTGACACAAACAAGTATTTAGTGATTAATATTTCTCTCTACATCCAAATCACTTAAGGTATGAATAAACAAAGTGTTTAGTGCATTTTATGATCAAAGGGGTATTTAATTAACTAATGCAAAGTTTATTTAATTATATAAACATATTATATATTTTTGAAAAACACTTTTGGTAATAAAGAAAATTTTTTTATTCATACTAAATATATGAATTCAAATTTTTAACCAAAATCAGTAAGTTTTTCACCAAATAAACTTTCCCCACTAAAAGACAAAGATTCTGGCCGTTTCAGCTGGGCGGCCCCCTTAATTATAAGGGGCGGTCCCCTTAAAATTAAGGGGACCGGCCTTGATTTAAGGGGACCGGCCACGCTCCTCTGTCAGAATCTTTTGCCTATAAATACCACCTTAAACCTGGATTTTTTCCTCACCTTTTGCACTACTAAACTTTCTGATCTAGATCCAAATCTCCATTCTTTTATCCTTTGATCATAAGTGTATAATTCTTTGTTTCAAAGTGATCCAACCTTCATCCTCTCAAGTGCAAGAGAAGAATACTTCTATCTCTCAAGACAAGAAGTATTACAACTTGTTGTGATCTCCACATCCAAGTTGTTGGTACATCATCAAAGATCATTTACATTATTCTTTGTGAAGATTGTTGTGAATATTTGATTGTAGATAGTTGTGTTAGATATAGATTGTAGATTGGTGTGAAGAAGAAAAGCGAGGTACTAGATTGGTGTGAAGAAGATAGGTGTGGGGTAATTAGTTGTGAAGTAGATTGATTTGAAGAAGTTGTGACTTAGGTGTGACGAAGTTGTGGTGTGAAAAGTGGTGTGTAAATTGGCGTGTAAATTGGTGTGTAAATTGGTGTGTACGGTTTTCTCCGCCATAAGGGAGCTTGTTGATATAGTGAAGAAAACTCTCGAGTTAGGTGCTCGGGGAGTGGAGTAGGGCAAGGAAGGTGTCCTTGTAGCCGAACCACTATAAATCTCTTGTCTCGCGGTTCGATCTTTCCATCTCTTACTTATTTCATTACTTATCATTGTAATATATTGTGTAATATTAATTGCTTATATTGTTCAAGACTTGAGATCACATATTATCGAATCTAAGTTTTTAAAAGCTAAGCAAAACTCTAAAACTAATTTTATAACGAAGTAAAAAGACGTAAAACTATTCAACCCCCCTTCTAGTTTTCCACAATTGGTATCAAGAGCCACGTCTAGCTAGATTTTTAAAATATATTGTATTTTAAAACTTGTAACGATCTATGAAATCTGAAAAATATTTAGAAGGGCAATCTATGCAAAGACCACCACTATTTGAAAGCGATGGATTTTTATATTGGAAAAATAGATTCGAAACGTATGTGAAATCAAAAGATCTTGATCTTTGGCATATTATTACCTTTGGTGATTTTCCTCCTATTCAATATAATGTTGAAACTAAAATGAATGAAATTGTATCTTTTGAAGAACAAAATGATGATTTGAAAAAGAAATTAGCAAAAAATAATGAGGCTAAAATGGTAATTTATAATGCGTTACCACACAAAGAATATGAAAGAATTTTTATGTGTAAAACCGCCAAAGAAATTTGGGATTCTTTACTAATTACTCACCAAGGTAATAGCCAAGTTAAAGATAATAAAATAGATCTTCTTGTACAACAATATGAACAATTTACGATTCCGGAAGAGGAATCAATTGATAATGCTTTTGCTAAGTTTAACACTATCATCACAAGTTTAAAAGCACTTGATGAGACATTTTCTAGTAAAAATTGTGTTAGGAAATTTCTTAGGGCATTGCATCCAAAATGGCGAGCTAAGGTCACGGCAATCGAAGAATCAAAGAACTTGATGACGTTATCACTAGATGAACTAATTGGCAACTTGAAGGTTCATAAAGAAATCATAAGAAGAGATTCGGAAACGGTCAAAGTCAAGAAAGAACAAACCAAATCCATTGCTCTAAAAGCCAAAAAGGAACCTAGTGATGATGATGATTCAAGTGACGAAAGTGAAGACGAAGAATATGCAATGGCCGTAAGAGAATTCAAGAAGTTCTTCAAGAGACGAGGAAGATTCACTAGATCATCACGAGACGAAAGAAAAGCATTCCAAAGGAATAGAAGTGACAACTACGGGAAGAGAAAGTGCTTTAGATGTGGAAGTCCAAATCATCTCATTGGCGAATGTCTAAAGCCACCGGGTTATGAAAGTCAAGGTGCTTTTGTTAGTGGAACATGGAGTGATAGTGACAAAGAAGAAGTTGAAAAGCCAAGAGACGAAAAGTGTTTTATGGCAAAAGAAACCGACGAAATATGTTTAGGAATTGACTTGGAACCTGACGAATGGATCAAAGATAGCGGATGCTCGAGACTCACTTACTATTGAAAATGTAGAGCATGTAGATAAATTAACATATAACTTGCTTAGTGTAGGACAAATATGTGATAATAAATGTAAAGTCACATTTACCGAAGATGATAGCGAAATAGTTAAGAATGGAAAAATTATAGGTAGAGGAATTAGAAAAGGTGGCATATATGTTATGAAACTAGGAAACAAACCTGAGGATAGGATATGCCTAATGACCCTAGATGAAAACTCTACACTATGGCATAGGAGATTAGGACATGCTAACATGCAACAAATACAATCTTTGGCCTCTAAGGAATTAGTTAGAAATTTTCCTAATCTAAAATATGACAAGCATTTTAGTGATGCATGTAAAATTGGAAAACAAGCTCATGCTAGTCACAAAGCCAAGAATATAGTATCCACTACTAGATGCCTAGAATTATTACATATGGATCTTTTTGGTCCATCCGCTGTGCGGAGCTATGGAGGAAACAAATATACCTTAGTGATAGTAGATGACTACTCACGATACACGTGGACTAGGTTTTTAAGTGACAAGACCCAAGCCTTTGAAAAATTTGAAATATTTAGTAAAATGATTCAAAATAAATTAGGATGCTCAATAGTTGCCATTAGGACGGACCATGGTAGGGAATTTGATAACGAAGTACAATTCGGAAAATATTGCGAGCTAAATGGAATATCTCACAACTTCTCCGCTCCTCGTACTCCTCAATCAAATGGCGTAGTAGAAAGAAAAAATAGGTCACTACAAGAAATGAGTAGAACTATGTTAAATGAACAATCCATCCCACAAAAATTTTGGTGTCACGCCGTAGATACATCAACTTATATTTTAAATAGGGTATCAATTAGAAGAATTCTAGAAAAATCTCCTTATGAGTTATTAAGAGGTAGAAAACCAAACTTAAGCTACTTTAAGGTATTTGGAAATAAGTGTTATATTTTAAACACTAAGGACTATCTCACTAAGTTTGATCCAAAATCATATGAAGGAATATTTTTAGGATACTCACAAAATAGCAATGCATATATAATACTTAACAAACACTCCATGAAAGTAGAGGAATCACTAAATGTAACATTTGATGAAACACCACCACCTCCTAAAAAATTACCTTTAGAAGATGATGATTTAGTCGAAGATGAAGCTATTGAGGTTAGTAAAACAAAACCCATAGGAAATGATAATGAAGACATTCACTTAGAAAATAACGAAACTGTTAATATTAAAGAATCTAGATCACATCCATTAGATAATATAATAGGACATCTTAACCAAAGAACCCTTAGGTCACAAGCCCAAGATAAAAACAATTTCTTTTGTTTCCTCTCAGCAATAGAACCTAAGAATATTAGCGAGGCTTTAAAGGATGAAAGTTGGGTTATAGCTATGCAAGAAGAATTAAATCAATTTAAGGCGAATGATGTTTGGGAATTAGTCCCAAATCCAAAGGATATGACCATCATAGGAACCAAATGGGTATATAGGAATAAGTTAGACGAGAATGGAATAGTTACTAGGAATAAAGCTAGGTTAGTTGCCCAAGGTTATAATCAACAAGAAGGAATTGATTATGACGAAACTTATGCTCCCGTAGCTTGCCTAGAATCAATTAGGATATTACTTGCCTATGCTTGCGCCCTAGATTTTAAGTTATTCCAAATGGATGTGAAAAGTGCATTCCTTAACGGTTTTATCAATGAGGGGGTATATGTAGCACAACCTCCAGGATTCATTGACTTCGCAAAACCTGATTATGTTTATAAGTTAAAGAAAGCTTTGTATGGACTCAAACAAGCTCCCAAAGCTTGGTATGATCGATTAAAAGCTTTTCTTATTAAACATGATTATTCCATGGGAATGGTAGACAACACTCTTTTCACTAAAAGGAAAGACCCAAATCTCATCATTGTCCAAATATATGTTGATGACATTATATTTGGATCGACTTGTCAAGACATGTGTGATGAATTTGCCAAAATCATGCATGATGAGTTTGAGATGAGTATGATGGGTGAACTTAACTTCTTCCTAGGATTACAAATAAAACAATTAGAAGATGGAATATTTTTTAACCAATCTAAGTACATTAAGAAAATGCTTAAGAAGTTTGGCCTAGAAGACTCAAAACCCATGAAAACTCCCATGTCTACGAAGGTAAAGCTCACAAAGGACGATGAAGGTGAGTCCGTAGATAACACCAAGTATAGAGGAATGATAGGTAGTTTACTATACTTGACGGCAAGTAGACCCGACATCATGTTTAGTGTCTGCCTTTGTGCCCGTTTTCAAGAGGATCCAAAACCTCTCACCTAGAAGCGGTTAAGTGTATCTTCCGATACGTTAAAGGCACTATACACTTAGGATTATGGTATCCTAAGGAATCCAGCATAGAAACCATTGTCTATGCGGATTCGGATCATACGGGAGACTACGTAGATAGAAAGAGCACTAGCGGCATTTGCACGTTTATGGGATGTTGTCTAACGTCTTGGTTTTCGAAGAAGCAAACCGCTCTTGCTATTTCTACCACCGAAGCCGAATATGTAAGCGCCGGAAAGGCATGTCAACAAGCACTATGGATGAAACAAGCTCTCGTAGACTATGGCATTAAGTTAGAAAACGTCCCCATTATGTGCGATAACAAAGGTGCGATAGATTTAAGTAAAAATCTGGTGCAACACTCTAGGACTAAACACATAGAAATACGTCACCATTTTCTTAGGGATAATGTACAAAAAGGAAATATATCTATAGAAAAGGTTGCATCGGAAGACAACATTGCGGATATATTCACAAAACCCCTTAAGCGTGAATTATTCAACCACTTGCGTTTAGGATTAGGAATGATGGAACAAGTTAACTAAATTATATTGAATTATTTCAAATTTATACTTGCATGAAATTTATTTTTCTTCCATTTCACCTTCTTCTGAGTCTAGGAATCTATTTCGCACAAAACTAAAGATTGAGAAAATTTATTTTCTTTGCATAAACCTTTTTGTAAAACTCAATCAATTTTCTCTAAAAATTATTCTCACAATCTAGGAACCCCATGAAAATCATTTTCCTTGCATTGTTGACTAATTCTAAAAACATTGTATTTCAAAATCATGCATAAATTCTCACATAAATTGTCAAGGTATATAATCTAATATATGTCTTTGACATTCATGATCGAGCAAAAATTGAATCAAGGAGATTATTTGGATTGTTTCTTAGGATCGTTATTTCTTTTTGCTTCTAGGAGTCGAAACAATCACAACTCCACATTTGTTGCATATAGACACTCACTGGGACAAATTCACTAATAATGGTGTCATCTTGATCCATCACTAGTTTTTTCACTCACTAATTATCCTTGCCTTTAATCTAAGATAGATGCCTTAGGAAGTTTAATTATGCTTGCCTTTATTTGCCTCTTCTTGCTTATTATATGTTGATTATTTGCTCTTTTGCTTATGTGTTTTTGCATGCATGCTATATCTTGATTAGATTAGACTCTATATTGCCTAAGAAAATTGAACTTGCTTGAATTCTAATCCAAACACATAACCTTTCTGCAAATTTTCTGCCAAAAACCCAATTATGGCAACCTGGAAATCACCAGATGGGCGGCCCCCTTAATTTTGTAAGGCGGCCCCCTTAATTATTAAGGGGACCGCCCCCTAATTAAGGGGACCGGCCATCTGATGGTCGGGTTTACAGAATCTTTTCTGCTTTTTAGCCCATTTCAACCTACATTTCCCATTTTTCACCAACACATTTTGTCCTAATCCCCCAAACAAACCTTATCCATCCTTAAACACACAAATCTTACACTATAAATATCCCCAATCTTCAAAACTCTCAATTCATCCCATCATGAACTCTCCAAACAAACCAAAATCAAAAGCCTCAAGGCTAGCAAGGATGACGGAAAAACCCGTTTGGCGAAGAAAAAGCCCTCGAAACAAATCCATCATCATAAATGAAGTTGGAAGTCATTCCACAACCCAACTTCTTACTTCCCAAACTTTGCATCAAACCAACAAGGTCATTCATTTGATCCTCTTTACAGACCATACAACATTGGCCAACCATCTTCCTTCAAGCCAAACTACACCTCTCAACCTCCAACCACTTATAATGATCCATACAAGTTTGATCAACCATCAAACTACAATTCTAACTACACAAACCTAACTCATCCATACCAAACCTATGATCCCCTCCACATTGCCACGGAAAAACAAAAGTTCCGTGATGAAATAAACCAAATCCATGATCTTAGTGATCTCCTTGCTATGCATCTTGCACAACGCAACAAAGGGCAACCTCCATCATCACCCTATGCAAATTGCCTTCCCCACTCTCTCAACTTGGATTAAGTTACAAACCACACTCACTTTTTCCCTCGTTGCATATTCCTTCAAAAACAAATCCTCTACTTGAGTGAAGATATTTCTTGGATTGAATATCTTCTCACTCGTAATCATCCAATACCACCCTTAACACGATACAACATCGTGAGATCCACTTCTTCCGCTCCACACTCCACTCCATATCCCTCTCAATCAAACATCTAAGCTTTATGCTTATGTTTCTCTTCAAGCAAATAAAACAATCAACCATGGGTTGCAAGCAAGTCCAAGTGCTCTCTTAGGCAATATAGGACTATGTCTTTTCTTTTGTGTTATTTTTATCAATATGCTTCAAGCATATTGAATGTTGTAATGCTTATCATTTCTATAATGCTTGAATGAATCTATGTTTAGTTGCATAATTGTTGCCTTGTATATATGTGTATCTTGCTCTCTTCAAATATTTTTGTAGCAAAGATCTCCATTGCTCGTTCCCTTGGTGCTCTCAAATGAGGGGGAGCATACATCAAGGGGGAGCATTCTACCCGGTTAAACTTCCCTCGCGAAGCTTACTCGGCTTAACCTTTTTAATTATACAAAAAGGGGGAGAAGAGAAATGTAAACTCTATAATACTTGTCTAAAAACAAGTTTTAGATATATTGAGTTTAAGGTTTTGTAATAATCAAAAAGGGGGAGATTGTTGACATAAATAATGCCTAAAAACATTATTAACATGTTATCAATATCTCTATGTTTTAATTATCACAAAATATAAACTCATAGAACTAAAACTTGTGACATAAACAAGTATTTAGTGATTAATATTTCTCTCTATATCCAAATCACTTAAGGTATGAATAAACAAAGTGTTTAGTGCATTTTATGATCAAAGGGGTATTTAATTAACTAATGCAAAGTTTATTTAATTATATAAACATATTATATATTTTTGAAAAACACTTTTGGTAATAAAGAAAAATGTTTTATTCATACTAAATATATGAATTCAAAATTTTAACCAAAATCAGTTAGTTTTTCACCAAATAAACTTTCCCCACTAAAAGACAAAGATTCTGGCCGTTTCAGCTGGGCGGCCCCCTTAATTATAAGGGGCGGTCCCCTTAAAATTAAGGGGACCGGCCACGCTCCTCTGTCAGAATCTTTTGCCTATAAATACCACCTTAAACCTGGATTTTTTCCTCACCTTTTGCACTACTAAACTTTCTGATCTAGATCCAAATCTCCATTCTTTTATCCTTTGATCATAAGTGTATAATTCTTTATTTCAAAGTGATCCAACCTTCATCCTCTCAAGTGCAAGAGAAGAATACTTCTATCCCTCAAGACAAGAAGTATTACAACTTGTTGTGATCTCCACATCCAAGTTGTTGGTACATCATCAAAGATCATTTACATTATTCTTTGTGAAGATTGTTGTGAATATTTGATTGTAGATAGTTGTGTTAGATATAGATTGTAGATTGGTGTAAAGAAGAAAAGCTAGGTACTAGATTGGTGTGAAGAAGATAGGTGTGGGGTAGTTAGTTGTGAAGTAGATTGATTTGAAGAAGTTGTGACTTAGGTGTGACGAAGTTGTGGCGTGAAAAGTGGTGTGTAAATTGGTGTGTACGGTTTTCTCCGCCATAAGGGAGCTTGTTGATATAGTGAAGAAAACTCTCGAGTTAGGTGCTCGGGGAGTGGAGTAGGGCAAGGAAGGTGTCCTTGTAGCCGAACCACTATAAATCTCTTGTCTCGCGGTTCGATCTTTCCATCTCTTACTTATTTCATTACTTATCATTGTAATATATTGTGTAGTATTAATTGCTTATATTGTACAAGACTTGAGATCACATATTATCGAATCTAAGTTTTTAAAAGCTAAGCAAAACTCTAAAACTAATTTTATAACGAAGTAAAAAGACGTAAAACTATTCAACCCCCTTCTAGTTTTCCACACTTTTGTTATGGCAATTCAAGCCTAGATAATAAGCTCAAAAAGCCAAATTAAGAATGGAGGTTACAAGCTGGGTTGGTAAGGATTCCAAAAAGCCAAAGCTCAATCTGTGGAATCCACAGATGAGCTTTTGGAGGGCTTATGAAAATGGCTTGATTTCACTGAATTTCTCAGTGATATCAAGAATGGGACAAACAATAAGCTACTTGCAGCCCTAGCATATGGGCTGCAAGGTGAAAATTAAGCACATGATCTTGAAATAGAGTGGCTTGGTTTCAAGAAAAGCCAAGCCACACAATCTCAAGACCATTAATGAGCTTATGAGGGCTTGTGAAGATGCCAGATATACACCGAAAAGTCAATGTATATTTTGAGTTTGGACAAAGTTAAAAATTATAGCAGGCCTAATGAATAAACCAAAAATTGAGAATTGGGCCTTAACACCATGAGATGGACACTTAAGCTTCCTAAAAAAACATAAGTTTCAAGCTCAAGTCCACAGATAAGCTTTTGAGAAGCTTATGGGTTTCAGCTTGGCAACAAGCTGGGAATAAGCTTGAAAAAGGAAAATAAAGAAAAAGGAACATGTAAACAAGTGTATTGGACAAATATAAACAAGATTGGTGCACTGGATTGGCCAAATACACAATATGCAAGCTTATGGTTTAGACAGTCAAGCCAAAGGCTTGACTTGGATGGAATTGAGGCTTGTAAAAGCCTAGTATAAGCTTCACACAGGGAACAAAAGTAAAAATGATATGTATATACATAATATGGACAAATATAAACAAGTTGTACACTGGATTTCACTTATAAGCTCAAATAAGCTAATAAGAAATACTCAGATGCACAACAATCCAAACACCCCTGCAACTTATTGTCATGGTCAATATAGCTTAGTAGATAGCTTGTAAGGCCAAACTAAGGGTTTGAGTAGCAAGCTGGGGTGGTTGGCTTTCCAAAAAGCCCAAGTTCACCTAGTGGGGTCCACTAGTGAGCTTGTACGAAGCTTATGAAAATGCCTCCAAATCACTAAGTACCACTGGGCTTCCAATATACTCAGGAAATGGGACAAATAAAAAGCTCAAAATAAGCTTATAGAATAAGCTGTAAAATGGAAAACAAGACTTGGACCTATGAGAATGACACTTAAACTTCCTAAAAAGCCAAAAGTCACAAGCTCTTGTCCACATATAAGCTTTTGAGGAGCTTATGGATTTGACTCACCTACACTGATAAGTCAGTGTAGGGAATGAGTTTGAACAAGTTGATTTGTCATGATAAACAGTTCAAAATAAGCTGTAAATGGACAATAAGCACATAATTAAGTAACTAGCCACAAGGGCTTATGAAAACAACAATAATCTTATGCTAACATGCACTGAGTTACAAGATTAAAGCACATGAAAATAGGTCTCAACTCTGTGAACATGGCATATTTTGGAAAAATTACTAAAAAGATAAGCAAAAATAAGCAGTTTAACAAAGAGATAAAAATTTAACAAAAATATCCTAACAAAGATAAGCAACAAAATATTATTACCCTATAAGCATAAGTCCTATAACTTAATAATAAGCTCAAAATAAAATTGTCAAGTTTATTAAAAAACTTTTTAACAAGAAATTTGACTTTTTGCTATAACCTATATAGTTGACTTATATGAATTTAGAACATAGTCTATGGACTGATGATGTTAAAATAAGCTATAAGAACATCAAATAAAGCTAGATAAATTACTTATACACTAGTATGGTGAATATGGACTTATGAATTCCATCAGTGATCAAGTGAGTGATCCAAGTTGTGTATTTTGACTTTTATGTGAGTAAACAATAGGCTTAAAGATTTGTATGACCTTAAGGAACTCAATCTACCATATAGCAATCAAAAATAGCAACTAGGGCTCAGTTAATCACAAAGGAATAAGCAATTCCAAACACACCTTAAACAAACTAATTATTGTATTTTCAAGGTATAACACTGATTAAGTCCATGAATCTGAATCCAAACTATATATTATCATCTAATAAGACAAAAAGAACAGATAAACAACAAATATAACAACAATACACTAGAATCACTCATATGCCATTTTCACAGTGAAAAATAAAATATCAAGCAACTCTATAATCTAATAAACAAGCTATTTATATTAAGTACTAAATAAACTAAACAACAACAAATAAACATGAAAATATGAAAATTAAGGCATATAAATAACTTAAGCAATAAAATGCAAAAATTATAAAAAATAGCTTACAAGGGATTATGCTGAGAACCAAAATACCAATGACCATTGTCACATCCTATAGCCTCCCATGAGGCTTCTAAACCAGAGTCATCCAAATTATACCCTGCTCCAAGCTGAATTCACCATGAACACATATTTTTTATTTCCTTTTCTATTTTCTTGATTATTTTTGTGATTTTTGAATTTTAAAGACTAAGCTGAGTTAAGGGTTTCTAAAAGCTTTAAAGCTTTTGTCAGTAGCGTATATGGCTTATTGAGTCCAATTAATCAACTAAGAATCAACAGGAAAGTAAATGACATGAAAATTTAAAGGTAACATGAAATTAAACTGTAAAAAGAGTTCCATTACACTAGTTTAAGGAAAAATACAACATTTGATAAGATTAAAGGACATTTAACTAAGAAAGCAATAAAATTTAATTAACTACGTGACATTGGCGAGCCCAAGGTGTCTTTCCTCTCTTCCTTCTTCCTCTTTTATAGTCATTTTGGAATCCACTTGAGTTTCTAGTCAAATCCCACTTTAAATCTTGATAATTGGATGCCTGTAACTCATCTTGGCCATTGATATAACTTTTGGCGCCAAAAGTCCTATAAGTAGAGTGAGGCCGTTTTTTGAGCATTAAATGCTTCTTGTTCACTTGTAGAGGTGGAGGGGACAATATGGAGTAGTGGGTGAAGAGGTGGAGGCAATACTATGGGTAAAAGGGTGGTATTGGAGTTGCAGTGGTGGTGTGAGGAGGAAGGGGATAAGGAGGGAAAAGGGTGGGTTTGACCGGGGTCAAACCGGTTTTATTATTAAAGGGTGTGGGCTGGATTTGGTGTTGGGCCTTGGAAGGGTGTTGGGTGTTGGGTGGGCTGTTTGTGTTTGTTTTTGGATTTGGTATTTTTGTTTATTAAGGATCCGTTTGGTTTATAAGGTTTAAGAGCCCAAGGACTAAACTTGTAAAAAGCTGAAACTTGAGGGACCTGTTGTGACAAACTTCCAGACTTATTCAAGGGACCAAACTTGCCCAATATCATTAGTACAAGGACTATAATTACATATTTTCCATTTTTAAACCTTAAAGGACTATTTATGTCATTTTTGGATTTTTGAGAGACTAAATATGTAATTTCCCAAAATGTTATCAAAAGGTCCAGTTTTGTAAAAGTTGAATAGTACAGGGACCTTAAATGATAATTTTTCATTTATTACAATTTTAAACACACCGGGGACCATTTATGTAATTTTCTAAAGTTTAGGGAGTGAAATTGTAATTTTTCCAAAAGTTATCAAAAGGTTCCAAATTGTCATTCATGAATAGTATAAGGGTAATATTTGTTAAATTTCACTTTTTTGAATATCCAGGGACTAATTTTGCCAATTTTGATACTTGAGGGGTAAAAGTTGCCAATATGTGTAAACTTTTGTCCAGGGATCATTTGTGAACATGTTTGACTTCCCATGGACTAAAGTTTACTTTTTATTCATTTTAAACCTTCAGGGACTAGTTTTGCCAATTTGTGAGACTTGAGGGACTGAAACTGCCAATTATGCAAACTTTGTACGTTTTTTATCTGTTTTTGATTATTTTGCATTTGAAACATATAAAACACACTTCTAAGATATTTTAAGTATTATGATGCATATTTGAGTGTTTTTGGATGTTTTGGCAGTTCAGATTGGTATAAAATGATGAGTATTTAGACACTCATCACAGGTCTGAACACATACCTTGGGATAGTATATCATGTGTTCCAATCTCTAAGTGTGAGCTTTCCGCATTGAATTCAGCTTCTAACATTGTATTAGAAGGGAATTGGGTGTCTCACCATTAGAAAATTTAAATGGACTTCTATTTCATCCCTATTACCGACTTTGTACACTAAGTCTCTTGCAAACCACTTTGTCAAGTGGTAAGCTATTGATATCTTTTGCTATAACAAGCATTCAACATGGTAGCATTGACTTTAAAACATAATACCATATGTTTATTATCAAGTCATTTAACCATACACTTCTTTAAACTAAGAAGCATCAAATAAACTGTCTTGATGTCATTATTGGATACATTGCGCAACGTTTGTCCTTTGATCCCAAAACTATCTCTACCAAGCGTAAAATCCGTCGCTTGTAGATGCATAGTATCCTTGATCATTTATCCAACATGCATCAATTTATCCTTATAATATTCAAAGGAATACTACCATGACATTTGATGTCATAAATCTACAGGTTATGTTTAAATAATCATTTCAGATAAACCGTAGAGTGTAGTTACTTAAAAACATTTGACTAATAATCACCAATCAACCAGATTTTTATTTATCGACTGAATTTATGAACCGCAAATGTGCAGACATGGATAACATGTGATTTAGCAAAGTTAATTAATTAGATACATCATTGATGGCCGGTCATTGATTTTACTAACTTTGTTTTCAAAATCACATATCTCTCAAACACATAAACATGAGAATATCCACAATATTCTTTTCATAAATCTTATCAGATAAAACAAATCTGAAACATACAGTGGGTACAACACAAGACAAATTGGTCTGAACCAATTTCGTAATCCAACAAATGGTGCATTTATTTATCAAAATCCGCTAACCCACTAGCAAAACGGGTCGTAAGAATAGAATCGATGTTAGAATTTATTAAACAAAATTCCTAACACAAATAATTGTTATGCACCCCAATCCCAATAGAAAATAAATACTCTATTGGATAACATAATAGGCATTAATGTATCCATTAATTATTTAAGTTATCAAACCGATAACTTAACATGCAATTTGCATCAAGTCTTTAATATTACTCATGAAAAGTAAAACTCAATAAGACTTATTTCACTTTTGGTACAAATTTCTTGCAGAAACCATGACTGTCACATAACGATTATGTAAAATAACAAATTATGCATAACCAACTGGTTCCCGTTTGGCAACAAACAACCAACTTAGACATGAAAATCTAATATGCCAATAATTCCTTTTCATGTAGAATTTAAATTCATTCCATGACATCATGTAGTGCACACAAACCGCAAAATTGGATGTTAATCTCCCTTTGTTACTTTTCTTATTGTTCCTTCAAACAAAGTAAGATTTCCAGGAAACATGTTGCACTTATGAATTTATGATCATCCATGCCCATGTTAAACAATAAACCAGTTTCCATAAATCCTGTAATTTATTTACTATACTACACGTACTCTGATATAACTTTGAATATATTCTGTCATAAATGATACCAAATACTGTTTGTGTTTTTGCAAAGGAGAACCAAAGTAACTGGCAAGTGACACACACCAAGTTCTTTTATCCTGTTGTTTACGTACTTACACATATTCCAGAACCTTAAATTCATACATGAATCATTAATTGTAGGCAAATCAGTGATGCAAAGACAACAAACATCATTGATTCCTTCATGCACATAGGTACTAGACATATACATACCCAATGACTTTCGTATTCAAGGAAATGTAAATTTATATAACAATTAAATTTACTCTTAGTCATCCATGGTATCAATTACTCCGAATATATTAGGAGTGATGTTTACAGTCAAAAGTACGTGGCCAATTAAATCTCTCATGTCTTTAAAAGAACATATTAATGCTTACATAAATTAAACTTTAAACCCAATTATACCATGTTAATACTATCACATAAGTGTCATATAATGATACTTCATGCATATCATGATCAACTCAAAAGATGATAAGAATTGTGTACCGTAAATCCATGCATGTCACAAATACCAGCATGCCAATATCATATCCCAACGTACCAATCTCTCCACACTTTTAAGCCATCTTCCAATATCCGTTCCTTTGAACTTATCTAATTTCACCATATTCGAATTTGATTGTCTTTCAAAGACAGATTTCAAAAATCTTTTCCACAATTCACCAATCATGATTATCAAAAAAAATTTTGTATCAGATAATATGATTAATCATATCCTTCATAGAATCAGGGTTCGTCATCTTCAATAATTGATTCGATCTTTGTAGGGGATAAACAGAATAAATGAACACAACCGGATATAGTTTGAATCTCTGAAAGGCGTGTGAACACTTTCAGATCGAATCAATTCGGTGGTTCCCCCGAATTATTCAATCGGATACAATTCAGAGATTGAGAACGTTTTGAATGCTTGTGTTTGAGATTCTTATGAACCAGAGAGAAAAACATGACCAACATCAAAAAACCGTTATCTTTCAATTCTAGGAATTAGGGCTTTTATGCAGTCTTTCTAAAGGTTTAAAAGTTGTCAAAATTAGTCCCTTAACTTCTGAAAATTGAAGTTTCTAAGGAACTTTTACCATAACAAATTGGACCTGCCAGGAACTGCTCCCAGACCCCCGTCCCTTAGGAGATTCGCCCCTAAGATCATAATAAATTCAAATAGGCGTGCACTCCGCACCTCCAAACCTAAACGATGTATTATTATGATTAAATTGGTCAAACGAGTTAATCCAATTACACTAAAATATCCAACACATGGCAGTTATTTAACCACCGAATTAGTTAAATTAACGGGTCAAATTAAGGTCCAAAATACCGGGAATTTTATTTTTAAGTGAGTTTTTAACATAGCACTTTATACCTGGCAGCTCGACCCCAGCCAGGGGCGCTGCCCCTTGGACCCTGCCAGGGCTGCCACCCCTTGGACCCTGCTACAAGGGGCTGCCGCCCCTGGAACCCCGCTACGGGGGGCGCTGCCCCTGGACCCCCGTGATTCGGGGCGATAATCACAATAACGTCATACAAGTGTGCACTCTGCACAATCCCGACTTGTTGAACATTTATCATGATTACACATTGGTCAACTAAGTCAATCTATTATACTTAAATCATATTGGTGATGTAAAATCACCAACATAACGTCCTGCATCATCCGATTTTTAAATAAGACAAGTTTTAATATATTGATAGATATGCTAGACAATATCAGTTTCTCATAGAAACAAATCAGCCCATTTGAGTGACATTCAAAGTTCATGTGTTTTTGCAAGGAAGCAATGGATGCCAAGAGGTTCCTCGTAAGATGAAATAGCAGAAGTGACTTCTTATCTTTGAAACAGTAAAAACCGTACGCCAACTTATAATTAGCTTTAGACCCAAACCACAAAAATTTCCTTTTAACGGCTGTTAAAAGAAAGTTTCCAGTTACTTTAAAATAGATTTTTCTTGATAAATAACCATCGAGTTCTACGCATGACCTTAAGTCATCTTTCTATCCTATGGGTTTGGGTCAAATTGCATCGCCTTGTGTACATGGGATAGCACGCATCATAAAATTTATACTGATTCTTCTAAAATGCCTATAGTTTCCTTGTCTACGAAAAGCGTGTATAATATCTTTCATCATCATCCTACCTCTTATACATATTGAAGCTTTGTATCACAGGCGTTTAACTTGTGAATGATACATAACCCACCAACATATATCACTGATGAGGTTTTAGCAGACTAACTTTGGGTAATATGAGACACTTAGTATCAATTGAGCTATGTACGCGATTCAGAATTCAAAGAAAGATTAGAGCACGCTAGATATGGAGCAGGATATAATTCAAAAGAGAGATGCCGTGTAACACGCTTGTCTTAGTTACATTGAAAAGAGTTGATAAATTGCTCAAATCTCAACTCTTTAGTGTGGAGGAACTTGAAAGTTTCTAGTGGCGCATATTTTTGAATGAACTATATTTTCTCATATAGCTAAGTAATCAATATTGGTAAGTCGTGATTTCTAAAAGAGGTGAGCATGAAATATCTATTAAACAATCTCATCCAATTGAGTTGTATATCAGAACACATGACATTGGCATAAACAAAGCAATATATATAAAACAGAACATAATAAAAAAAAATTAATAATAAATAAAAAAAAGATGGATTTTCTCACAGTTTCTGTTATGGTCGGAGCCAAAAGAGATGCGGCTTCGGCAGCTGTGTGGTTATCGGTCCATTTGCCATGAAGAAGAAGACCTTTCAAATGCACGTCCCCGAACATAAAACTATCGAAACCGACCCTATTGATGAAGTCCCTGAGTAGGTTATGAGCAGTAATGTACTCCAATTGCTGGTCAGCATGGTCGGTGTCCTCTAGATGGTCGGTCATAAACGTGTGAAGCGCATGATAAAATTTACAAACATATGGCTTAAAGACTATTGGGGAAGCTCCCATCTGGCTAGTTGTGGTGTGAACTACGAGTGTAAAAGCCTCAAGTCTTAGGTATTTTGGGAAAGCGGCACAGTTACCTATGAGGATCAGGTCTTGAACAAGGGATCTCAAGGCATATATTGAGTAAGTAAAGAAGTGAGGGTCAAACTTCCCTAGTAAACAAAGAACATCAGAACAATCAGCATAGTCGAAGTACCTCATCATCTTCACTAGCCCTGAAACGATAAGCTGAGTGAGATCTCGAAAAATGGTGATGTCTGTGTCCTCTTCTTGGTAAAAAACAAATAGAAAATTGACCAAAGCTGTCATAGCAGCGCACTTGATAGCATCGCTATCGTGTTGTAATAAGACTCGGTGATCATCATGAATCTGGTTCAATACGTTGGCATCAGATAATAACGAAGCCCTAAATATTTTAAAGAAGGAATATTGAAAAACAATTGACCTAGATTTCAAACAATCTAACACGAATTCACGAAATTCAATCCAATCAACACAACCCTCATGACCTATGACATCTGAGATGATATATGAGACACTCTCCTTGGTAGTTACATCAACACCAGTATCCTTCACAAGGTGTAGTATGTTGGCCTCAACGTTGGATCTTTGTTGGTCTAACGTGGTCACAATATACCAAATACACGATACATTCAAAGAATTGCTTTTGAATTAATTGAAATAATAATAAGTCATCAAGTTGTAAGATTACAGATTCTAATCTATATATATAAAGTGAAAAGGTGCGTTTGAATGGTTGTGTTGGTTCGGTAGAATCAATAGATATGTCGCTTCCTTTTGTAACTGCTAAATGACAGTTATTCTTGAGAGTTGACTTTTAATATAGTTGACTTTGACTTCGGGTTTGACCCTCTAAATGGGTAGAAAGTGGGTAAGAGTGGGATTAACCCAATATTCTCCCCCTTAATCACAATCGTCATCTCCTAGATCTTTGACTCCAATAAAGTGTCTCATTGTTAGAAATTTGATCTTCGGTAGTGCCTTTGTGAGTATGTCAGCCTTCTGATATTATCCTCGAATAAATTCAACTTGTAAGTCTTCTCTTTCAACGCATTCTCGTATGAAGTGGTAGTTCGTATCAATGTGTTTACTTCTCCCATGAAAAACAGGATTCTTCATTAGTTCTATAGCTGATTTGTTATCAACCAGAATAGTTACCTCTTCTTCCTTCGAGTGCGTAAGCCTGCTGAGTAGTATTTTTAACCATAATGCTTGTGTTGTTGCTGCAGTTGCTGCAATAAAATCAGATTCGCATGATGATAATGCTACTGTGGCTTGCTTCTGTGTGCTCCAGCTTATTGGTGAATCACCATAGTAGAAAATGATTCCAGTAGTTCCTTTGCCTTCTTGAGTGTTGACTCCATAGCTACTATTGCTAAAGCCTTGTATTTTGTTTCCTCCATTATGTTTGTAGGTGATACCGTAGTTCTTTGTTCCTTTAACATAGCGTAGTACATGTCTAATTGCTTTCATGTGTTGCTCTTTAGGTTCTTGCATAAATTGACTAAGTAATCCAATGGAGTAACTTAAGTCGGGTCTTGTGTGAAGCAGATATCGTAGACATCCAATTAAACTTCTATAATCAGTTGAGTTGACCATTGTTCCTTCAGTATTCTTTGTCAATCTTGTTCCTGGATCCATAGGTATTAGGGTTTCATTGCAGTCCGTCATTCCAACTTCCTTTAGAATCTTGGTTGCGTATGCAGATTGCTTTATTGATATGTCACCTCCAGTTTGTGTGACTTCTAACCCTAGATAGTATGTGTTGGGAATTCTGCTAAGAGAGAATTCTGCTGAAGAATTCCCAATAGCAGATTCTTCAGAATCTTGGTTATGTTAATGTAATCACCAATACACTAACGATTATGTTAATGTAATCACCAACACACTAACGATTCTAGAGTGCTCAGAAGATCTATCAAGGTCTTAGTTTCAACAAGTGGTATCAGAGCCTCGGGAGAGTCTCTGTGATACTGAGAAACACAAATCTTACACCATCAGAATCCAAACCAATCAAGGAAAATGCCTGGATCAGACAATGAAGTTGATACAACCCAAAACCTAAACACCACTTCTCTCTAACAACTCAACCTCTCCAACAGTAATGCTAAATTCCCATACTTGAAGAATGCTGAAGACTATGATTTGTGGTCCATGAAGATGCAAAACTGGATCACAAACATTGACTGGAATCTTTGGGAGGTTGTCCGAAAGGGGAACAGCCTGAAGAAGCATGTTAAAGATGCTGATGGGATAGTTACAATTGTAGGTCCCAAAACTGCTGAAGAGGTTCTAGCCGTACAAAGAGAGAATAAAGTAAGAACAATTCTGCTCCAAGCTATACCAGATGACCACATGGGTGACTTCCACTTCATGGAAGATGCCAGGGACATTTGGATGGCAATAAAGGCTAGATTTGGTGGGAATGATGAATAAGAAGGTTGAAGAAGTCAATGCTGAAGCAGAAGTTTCAAGAGTTTCAGATATCTTAGGAAGAAGGAATCCATAAAGGCTATGACAGGTTCCACCGGATCTTAAGTCAACTCAATCAGCTGAAGGCTGGACCAGATAATGAGGACTGCAATGCTAAGTTTCTGAGATCTTTGCCACCATCTTGGTTGCAAGTCAGTATTGCTCTCAAGACCAAGGGTGGATTGGATATGATGTCCTTTGATGACCTATACAACAGGCTTAAATCACTTGAGCCTGATGTTAGAAGTCCCATTCGTCCATCCACTCACTCAGCTTTTGTTGGCACCACTACAAAACCTGTGCATCATGCCTCAAGCTCTTACACCTCAGGAGCATCTTCTCAAACCCAAACTAAATCAGCTCCTAAATCAAAATCCAGTAGTGTAATGGATGACATTGTTCATTCATTTGTGGCTGAATATGAACATCAGCAGTTTCTTGCTAATGAGGATTTTGAACAGGTGGATCCATTGGAGATGGAGGAGATGCACTTGAAATGGCAGCTAGCAATGATTTCTATGAACATCAAAAGGTTTGAGACTAAGTCTGGGAGAAAGTTTGGCTTTAATGGAAGAGATGTAGCAAGGTTTGACAGAAGGAAGGTTAAATGCTACACTTGTGGTCAACAGGGCCATTTTTCAAGAGAATACAAGGAAAGAAAGTCTGGTGATGAAGTTAGATATGGCTCATATCTATTGGAATCAGGGACTTCTAAGGCTGAACCTTCCAAAGCTTTGGTGACTCTGGATCACCAGATTGATTGGGCTGAACATGAACCTGCTGAAGAGGAAGCCTCTACTTTTGAACAAGTGAATTTGCTGGCATACTCACCTTCAGAGGACAAGAAGGAACAAGTCTCTTTGATGGGAATCTCTCAGGTACACAATTGTGTGTTTGGATGTAGTGTAAGATACAATGAACTTAAACAAGAATATGATGAATTGAAACCTAAGTACAATGAGTGTTACATAGAAGTTGAGGCCTATAAAAAGGCTTTAAAAACTTTAGAAAAACAAAAGGTCTGGTTTCAAAAGAATCAAGTTAAATATGATGAAAAGATAAGAGTTCTAGAAAGTGATTTAGAATATGCAAAGATAGACTTAAGACGTACTGAAAAAGAGAAATCTGATATAGAAAATGAAAAACAAGAATTACAAGTTAAGTTAGATAAAGAGATAGCTGGTCGTATGAAATGGCAGGAAGGAGCATCTAATTTGAATAAATTAATTGATGGTCGCCAATCTGTTAGGTCTAGAAAAGCATTAGGATATGAGAAATATATAGATCCTGAAGAGTTAACTTATCCTGATATGTCTAGTGTTTTTGACCCTGAACCAGCCTTAGCATATCAAACACCTGTTAAATTTGTTAAGGAAGGGGGAATGAATGTTGTCCCTGGACCTATAAGAGGGGAACATATGCCTATAGACCTGTCCATACCTGTTGACTTTGATGGATCACACCATCTCTATGGCAAAAAGTCAAGTGACTTGCCAGACCCTATTATTAAATCTACTGACTTTGTCTCTTGTTGTGACAGTGACAAGTCTTCTGATGAAGGGTCTACTTCATTTGCCAGTTGTGATTCAAGTGAGAAGTCAGACCTGCCCAAGACCACTCCCAAGACTACTTTCAAGACCACACCCAAGACTCCCCACAAGCCTTCTAGAGTTACTGCTGATACCAAGATAGTTTCTTCTGAAGACTTGTTTTTTAATTCTTTGTAAAACAATATTTCTAGTTCTGTTAAAAACAATTCTGTTAATCATTGTGGTTTGAATGCTTTTTCATGTTATGGAACTTCCTTCAGTTTAAATAAATCTTCTAATAAGAAGAAATGTTTTGTGTGTGGAAGTAAATCTCATTTGATTAAGGATTGTAATTTTCATGAGCAAAGAATGGGTGTATGTTTTAGTCAAAGAAAACCTAGGAAAATGTGGAAGAATGTTAATGAAATACCCTCTTTTATTCCACATCAGCAGAAATCCAATTCTACTGAACCACATTCTTCATGGAGAAGAACCAGTAATTGACCTTATGTTCGACCCACTAGTTCTTTCTTTTCTAATGGTTATTGGCCTAGTCACTTTGACTCAATGTATTATGGTGGAGGGTATTAGGATACTGTTGTGAAGCCCTCAGCAGGTTGTTCTTGGACAAAGAAGGGACCTAATTTGCATTACAGGCCCAAGAACAATGGTGGATCTAAAACATCTACATGACCTATCTCTAATGATCCACAAGGCAGGCTCAAGTCAGCAATGACTTGAGTCTCCAATGTGTACTAACTTTTGTATATTTTTGTTGTTGTTGTAGGATCATCCTTTGAAAAGTACTGAAGTAGGGATAGTTGATAGTGGTTATTCCAGAAGTATGTCAGGGAACAAGGATAAGATGCACGACTTTGTGCCTATAGAAGGAGGAGGCAGTGTAACTTTTGGTGGTGGAGATGGAAAAATTACTGGGAAAGGAACTATTAAGACACCTCTGTTAGATTTTGAGAATGTTTATTATGTGAAGGAACTGGAGCATTTTAATCTATTCTCTGTATCACAAATTTGTGACACTAAGAATAAGGTTTTCTTCTCTGAGGATGAATGTCTTGTGCTCTCCAAGGACTTCAAACTTCTAGAAGACACAACTATTTTGCTGAGAGTTCCTAGAACCTTCAACTTGTACACATTCAATCTGAATGATGTCAAGCCAGAAGGTGATCTAACATGTTTGGTGGCCAAAGCTTCCCAGGATGAATTTACAAAGTGGCACAGGAGAATGGCTCATGTTAATTACAAGACTATCAATAAGTTGTCTAAACTTGGTCTTGTTCAGGGCCTTCCTTCTAAACTCTTCACCAATGAACACAATTGTATTGCTTGCAACAAGGGAAAGCAACACAGAGCCTCTTACAAAGCCATAAAAGCTGTGAGCACCATCTCAGAACCTCTACAGTTGCTGCACATGGATCTCTTTGGTCCAACTCCTATCAGAAGTATTGATCATAAGTACTTCTGCCTGGTTATCACAGATGATTATAGCAGGTTTTGCTGGGTATTCTTTCTAAAAATTAAAGATGAAACAACTCCTATTTTGAAAGAATTCATCACTTTAATTGAAAACCAGCTTAATAAAAAGGTTAAAGGCATTAGGTGTGACAATGGGACATAATTCAAAAATGTTGTTTTCATAGAATTCTGTAAGTCTAAGGGGATTAGAAGGGACTATAGTACTCCAAGAACCCCACAACAAAATGGGGTTGCTGAAAGGAAAAATAGAACCTTAATTGAGGCAGCAAGATCCATGCTTGCAGACTCTAAATTACCCACTATGTTTTGGACTGAAGCAGTAAGTACTGCTTGCTATGTCTTGAACAGGGTATCCATCACTAGACATCATGTCAAGACACCTTATGAACTTCTCACTGGGAAAGTTCCAGACATTCATTACCTTAAGCCTTTTGGTTGCAAAGTGACCATTTTGAATACTGCTGATACACTGGGTAAGTTTGATGGGAAAGCTGATGAGGGATACATTATGGGTTATTCAGCTCATAGCAAGGCCTATAGGGTTTATAATCTGAATGCCAAAAGGATAGAGGAGACCCTTAACCTAAGATTTCTTGAAGATCAGCCTAATACTCAGGGACAGGGCCATTCTTGGTATTTTGACCTAGATTATTTGACTGATTATTTGGGGTATACTAGACATGCTTCTAATCCTAATGCAGGTACCAAAGATTCAATTTCTAACCCTGCAGGTTCCATGGATGATGACTCAGAGAGTGATTCTGAGCCAGCTGAACATACCATTGTTGTACCACCTTTTCCACCTAACCATTTTGTAGGAAATCATTCTGCTGCTGAACAAGATGATGAGTCACATTATGCAGAGGATCTTGTTAGACTTAAGAAGCAAGAACATGCTGCTACAAAGGAAGCTCAGAGACTCAATGACAAGGTTACACAAGAGACTGAAGTCATCCTACACCAATCAGCACAAGCAGTCAGTGGAAACAAGGATGCTGCTGACAGTTCTACTGAAGGCACACCTATTCCCACTGATGAGTTCAAAGCTGCTAATACTCCTGCTGCACAATCTCCCATTTCTACTGAAGTTTCTACAGACTTTGAGAAGCCCTTTACAAGATTTCCAAGTCCTTCTGATCTTGGTAATTATCAGCCCAAGCCTGGTCTGTTTCACTCAGCTTCTTATGATACTGAGTTTGGGCCTACTGTCAACAACCTTGATGCCACCATTGATGTCAACCTACAGCAACAAAGAGGATTCATAATGCTCATCCCCTATCATAGATTATTAGAGATCCTAAAGTACCTGTTAGAACTAGAAGCACTGTCAAAAACACTAAATATGGTGAAGTTGCTTTCATCTATTATGTCTACAATCAAAAGAGGGACAATCACACAGACTTCAAACATTGTCTGTTTGCATGCTTTCTTTCTCAGATAGAGCCAACTAGTGTTCCTCAAGCACTGGATGATTCAAGTTGGCTTGAAGCAATGCAAGAAGAGATGCTGCAATTTAAGAATCAGCAGGTTTGGATATTGGTTCCTCTCCCTGATGGTAAATATGCCATTGGGACAAAATGGATTTTAAAGAATAAAAGAGATGCAAGGGGGATTGTGGTGAAAAACAAAGCAAGATTAGTGGCTCAAGGGTTTAGGCAAGAGAAAGGCATTGACTATGATGAGGTCTTTGCACCAGTGGCCAGAGTTGAAGCAATTAGAATATTTTTGGCCTATGCATCATATATGGGCTTTATGGTTTATCAGATGGATGTTAAAGGTGCTTTCTTATATGGTGAGATTGAAGAGGATGTTTATGTGACTCAACCCAAGGGATTTGAAGACCCTGATCATCCTGAGTATGTGTACAAAGTTGTCAAAGCTCTATATGGACTTCATCAGGCTCCCAGAGCTTGGTATGCTAGATTTTCCACATTTCTGCTGAAACATGGCTACCGAAGAGGTGCCATTGACAAGACTTTATTCCTAAAGAAAGATTCCAGGGATATTATTCTTGTGCAGGTTTATGTGGATGATATTGTATTTGGTTCCACCAAAGAAGAATGGTGTAGAGAGTTTGAGGATCTGATGAGGGGAGAATTTCAAATGAGTGCCATGGGGGAACTCACTTTCTTTTTGGGATTACAGGTTCAGCTGAAACCTGATGGTATTTTTATTCATCAGGAGAAGTATGTAAAGGATATGTTGACAGTTTGATATGGAGAATGTCAAGACTGCCACTACTCCCTATGAGGCTCCCAAACCAAAGAACAATCTTGATCCTGATCTTCATGTGAATGTTCATTTATACAGGTCAATGATTGGTTCTTTGATGTATTTGACTGCCTCTAGACCTGATATTATATTTGCTGTGAGTGCATGTTCAAGGCACCAAGTCACTCCACTTACTTCTCACTTGAATGCTGAAGCAGAGTATGTTGCTGCTGCCAATTATTGTGGACAAGTTCTATGGATTCAGAATCAATTGCTGGATTATGGGTATAATTTCATGAATACTACTATTTTCATTGACAATCAAAGTACCATTTGCATTGTTAAAAATCCAGTTTTTCATAATAGAACCAAACATATTGAAATCAGGCACCACTTTATCAGGGATGCTTATGAGAAACATTTAATTAAAGTGGTAAAAATTCACATAGATGAGAATGTGGCAGATTTGTTAACCAAAGCATTTGATGGACCTAGGTTTCAATATTTGGTGGTCCATATTGGTATGCTTAACCCTTAACTGCAAAGTTTAAGGGGAGGCATAAGCCTCAGGGGAGGCATATGCCTCAGGGGAGGATTGTGAGTGTAAACTTTGTAGAATTTGTATAATTTGAATACTTTTTGAGTTTTTAACACTAACCAACTAATGTATTATAAGTTTGTTTGGTCTTTTTGTTAGTTTGTGTTTGTTTTGCAGAATACCATTGCAAGATTGTTGATAAGTTTAACCATAATATGTTAATATGGGTGCTGAGATGTGTTTCTTCTGAAGTTTAATAGAGGCTAAGATTGATTTCTACTGATTCACAATATACAGAGATCAAAATTAGCAAATGAGTTTTCATTAATTCTGAGAACATATTGCAGCTTACAAACAACTTCAAATGAAATTACAAGATGCAATCCTATACAAGTCTAAATTAGTCTAGCTTCTATCATCTATTACAAAAGCTGGTGCATAACCAGTATGATGAAGAAGCTGAAGCTGAAGATGAAAATGGGAAAATAAGAGGAGGAAGAATGGATTGATGAAAACAACGATGAAGAAGCTCAAGAACTTCGTGATGTTGGAAGAGATGAATTTCTCTTCCTAGGTCTTGTTTGGGGTCTCTCAGGTGTGGAAGGAGGAAGAAATAAGGGATCTTCATCTTCATCCTCTGAAGAGTCTTCATCAGATGTGAAAATGAAGGGAGAGACATCTTGCCTCTCAGCAGGAATAGGAGCATTACTTGTTTCCCCTCTCTCCAAGGCATTCCATCGCCTTTTGAACTCACGTGCATAATCAGAATCATCTATTTCTGAGGGATATGGTGGTCGATCATCAGATGAGGAGGAAGAGGAGGAAGATATGTCTATGATTTCAGGCTTGGAAGACATCATATGAGGGAAAATTGAGGTTAATTGGAAAATTAGGGTTGTGAGATGATTTGGGGTTAATTGATGACTGAGAAGTGTTATTTGGGGGTGATTAAATAAGCTAAGTTTAGGCGTTATGATAATTAATGCGAGTTGGGTGGCACAGTAAAAATCAAGATATTCACCGAAGATATTTTTACATTTGCTTGGTTTCTGCTGATGTTGACCATTCCTCAGCAGATTTGACTTTCATTTCTGCTGAAGGGTAATTTTGAATTTGGAAGTTTTTAATTTACACGTCATACTTGGTCAATAAGTAGTTCCGATAATTTTGACCACGAATGGGGAACTTCCAAATATAACCTACTTCGCATATCTCTTCCTAAACAAAATTATTCGCTTGTTACTCCATTTAAACCCATAATTCTTTGAGTAATTCATAACCGTTTCACGTAAATTCATTCAAATGGCACAACTTGAATTGAAAAGAGATCATAACAAGTATGCTATTCTGAAAAAGGCTAAGGGACATGAAGAATTTGATTTAATGGTGGAGTTTCTACAGAGATCAAAGATTCATTATGCTTTGACACATTGTCCCAATCTGATATATGAATCAATGGTGACGCAATTTTGGGCATCTGCTGCAAAGAGATCTAACACAGAGATTGTAGCTATAATTGAAGGTGTAGAGTATGTGGTGATAGAAGGTTTGATCAGGACAAAGCTTCAGTTGGATGATGAGAATGGTGTATATCACTCCAACACTGCAGAGATTCTTGCTGGGCTAAGGGAAGCTGGATATCAAAGTACTGAAACAACTAAGTGGCATAAGAATCAATTTTGTCCTAAGTGGAGGTATTTGGTGCATTTGCTGCTCCAATGTATAAGCAACAAGTGTGGTGGATGGGACCAATTCTCTCTACAATTGGGTTATGGTATTGTTTGTCTTTCTAAGGGTCTAACTTATAATTTTTCAAAGTTTATTTTTGAAAATATGCTAGAAAATATTGATAAACAACAGCATAAGTTCTTAATGTACCCTAGGTTTTACAAATTATTTTAGACATAACCACTGAAGATAGGACCCATGTGCCTGTTAAAAGTCTTGGTTCTAAGTTGTTTGCCTCAATGAAAACAAATTATAATGGGGAACATCGCCCTCTGTTAGATGCTATGTTGCCACATGGCAATGATAATGTAGTTGAGGGTGATGATGCTGGTAATGTGCCTACTTAAAATGCTGCTGATGATGGCAATCCTTCATCTTCTGGTGTTGCTGCTGATGGTAATCCTTCAGTGGTAATTGAGGAAGAGCCAGCTACAACTGCTGAACCATTACCTATTTCTTCTGACCTACCACCACCTTCCCCTGCACATATGTCACCTAGTCCTACTATTTCACCATCTCAGGCTGCTCCAGTTGAGCAAACTCATGAGATTGAAGATACATTTCAGTCTCTTGAGCCTGAGATCACTAGACTACCTACACCTAGCCCTATGAGAGAGCCATTTGATGAAGGCTATCCCAATGTTGTACATGAGTCTGTTTTTCCTGCTGGGTTCAATGAAGCTCCACATAACACTGAGCAATCTGCTGGTGGAGCAGAGGACCCTGTTACTCTCACTTCTGTATATGATTCACTTTGTAGGTATATGAAAAGGACTGATGATCTCCAAAAGGAGCTTGCTGATACCAAGTCTACTCTTGGTAATGAAATTGAAAGTCTGAAAAGTAAGGTTAAAGATTTGGAGGCACAGTTGAATCAGCAGAAGAAAAGTAAGGGTGGAATGGATACTACTGAAGTGCCTCAGGAGGAAAATTTGGATTCTCTTAAAATTCTAGCTGAAGTTGCTAGACAGTCTCATATTGCTCCTCCTAAAGCTGCTGAAGTACTTCCATCTAAGCCAACAATTCATTTCAGCAAAAGAAGAAGTAGAAGACAATATTTGGCAAAGAAAGCTGCTGAATCTTCCAAGGTATCTAGTGGTGATGATATTCTTATGGCAGAAGCTACTGATATTCTTTAGGAGAAACAATCACCAAGTGTTATTGCTGCTGACAAATCTACTGATAAAGTTCATGCATCAGGAGATACATTCTTTGTAGCATGGAAAGAGTATTTGAATTCCCCTATTCATAATTCATCTGGGACTAAGCAAGTTTCTCCTGATGACATCACTGAAACCCTCAAGCCTCAAGGATCTACTGATAACATACTTAATTCAGATGTTCAAGAATTAAATGATGATCCTATGGAAGATTTGGATGTTCCTCATGATGATTTTACTGAAGGAACTGAAGTGGCTGAGGATGAGATTGTTACAGCTGAAGAAAGAGTTGCACAAAATTAAAACTCTTCAAAGAATGGGAAGATTATAAGAAGAGTTCTGATATGGCTGAGGCACAGCAAGCCAAGTTTGATTCAGAATACCAGTTTGCTACTCAAAGATATGTTTCTACCTTGCCTATTGAAAGACATAAACAATTGGATGCTGCTGTTCAAATTTTGATGAGTCAGATTGGCAGCATATTGGAGAACAAGTGATAGCTAATCCTGATTTAGCTGCAGAAATTCTTGGTGATAGGGTGGGGAAAAAGGAATGGGTTTCTGAAATTGTGAAAGAGATGAAGTTGAGGAAGAAAGCAGCAGATGAGCAAAAAGCCAAAGCTAAAAGAGACAAACCCATGACTCAAGCACAGCAGAGGGATTACATGAGAACATATGTGAAAAGTCAAAGGAGTGCTTTATATAATAATGCTTGGACTATGAAACAAGTGTGGGTACTTCCAGATGACAAATTGATTCAGATGTATAATAGACTCAAGTATAGATGTGACAAAGCTGGAATGGGTGCTTCTAAGAATGTTCCTATCACTCTTGCTGATGCTGGTTCATCTGTTAATATGGATATTCCTGTTGTTGCTGATAAGGTATCTTTACCTGCTACTTCTGCTGATGTACCACATGTTGCTGTTTCATCTTATGTGGATAAAGGTAAAGCTCAAGTGATAGCAGAAGATCCTCCTTCTAGAAAGAGAACCAGGAAACAAATGGAGGAGGAAAGGTTGGGTGAAGAGGCTGCTAAAAGGTTAGATGCTGAACAACAAGCTGACATGGCAAGATTTCATGAGATTAAGGAAAGAGAGGTTGAACTTCAAGCTGCTAGAGCCAAACAGATGAGGAAGGCTATGGATGAACAATATGCATCTGCTGCACTTGAATCTTCTTAAGATTCTACTGATGAACAATTGGATAATCCATCAGTGGAAACTGATGCTGCAGAAGGTGTATCTACTGAAGCTGAAGTTCCTGATGCATCTTCTCTACCTCATGATGCTATTTATGTTCTTGGAAGAAGAGTAAAGAGAATGGCTAGAGTTAGAACTTCACATTCCACACAAAGACTAATAGATGTGAATGCTTCTGATGCTTCATTTATCAGAGAAGGATCCCCTAATGATTGGCCTGAGGCAACTAGAGATGTTTTAGTTCACTGGGAGTTAACTAAAAATGGACAGATTAATACCATTTATAGATTAGATAAAACATCTATATCCTTTACATTTCTCCAAGAAATATTACATCTTGTTGATCATCAGGATTTGCTCACTCTAAATGATTTGGTTCACAAATTTTATGCAAACTATACTCCTACAGGGTCTGGATTGTATTTATTGGGTGATCTAAGAGTGTTGTTTGATTCTTCTACTCCCACTAGTGCTGGTTATGACATATGGAAAAACAATCAGAGATGGAAGGTTCAGAGTTGGAAGTTTTATCCTATGCCTTATGTTCATGTGTTGGAAACTACAACTGGTCTAAGGCTTATTATGGATCTTGGCAAAAGATATCCTCTGACAGTGTCTCTGATGGAGAAAATGCTTCACCAAAAGTTGGAAATTCCTCCTGATCCAGTTGGGATATGCATGAGTTTATTTAGGAAGTGATAATGCATATCTTTTAGAAGTTTTAGAATATACGTTTCTTGGGAAACGGTTTAGGGTTCCTTGTGTATAAAAGGAACACACGATTGTGTATTGAGTGACGTTTTTAGAAAACACTTTCATTGTTATTAAAAGATCCATAGAGGATCAATAGTTCTTAGTATTAAAACTTGTGTTTGTTTCCGCTTTAAAATACAAGTTACAAAGATTATATATTAGTGTGTTGGTGATTACATTAACATAACTAACGATTCTAGAGTGCTCAGAAGATCTATCAAGGTCTAAGTTTCAACAGTATGTTAATAATCCAAGGTCACTCATTTCGAATTTGTCTTCCATTTGAGCTTTAAATTTGTCGATCTCTTCCTTTAGTGTGGCAGTGATGATTAGATCATCTACATAGACTCCTATAAGTAGAATTGAGTCCTTTGTGGTCTTTGTGTAGATCGCTTGTTCTAGTGCACATTTCTTGAAATCTAAGGACTTCAAGGTATTGTCCAGTTTTATGTTCCATGCACGTGGTGCTTGTCTTAGACCATATAGTGCTTTAATGAGTCTATAGACTTTTCCAGAATTCCCTTCTTGTATGAAGCCTTCCGGTTGTGAAACATACACTTCTTCTTTTAAATCTCCATGTAGAAATGCAGATTTTACATCAAGGTGATGTACTTCCCATTTGTTATTAGCAGCAATGGCGAGTAATAATCTTATTGTTTCCATCCTTGCTACAGGTGCAAAAACTTCCTCAAAATCTATGCCATGCTCTTGAATGTATCCTTTAGCTACTAGTCTTGCTTTATGCTTGACTATGTTTCCATTAGCATCCTTCTTGGTCTTGAATACCCATTTTAAGCCAATTGCTTTATGTCCTTTGGGTAAGGAGGTTAGTTCCCATGTGTTATTTCTATTGATGTAATCTAACTCGACCTTCATTGCTTCGATCCATTTTTGATCGTTTGATGCTTGCTTGTAATTCTTAGGTTCATCTTCAGCAAGTAATAATCTCTCAGTGTCGTCATATAAATCATTCAAAGTTCTGAAACCTCTTATAGGTGTATGATCAAAATGTGAATGTGAAGCTGTGGTTGATGTAGAACCACTATCACTTTGATATGTTGATCGTACTGAATTAATTGGTGTAATTTGAGAGTTTACTCGGGATGAAATTGTGGATGGTGTGTGAAGTATTTGTGATTGTGAGGGTGAGCTTGTTGCTGATGTTGTGTAATTATCATCATCGTTGTTGGGAATATCATTGTCTTCGTCATTTGGTAGGATATTTTGCTCATGGTGTTCATTTGTGGCTTCAAGGTTTTCTATTCTGAAGTCAATCCATTCTGGTTCATTAGTGTGTTCACTCATATAATCCTTCCAATCCCATGCTTCTTCCTCTTTAAACTTCACGTCTTTGCTAACACAAATCCTTTGTGTTGTTGGATCAAACAATCTATAAGCTTTTGATCCTTGTTCATTGCCTAAGTATACCATTTTGTTGCTTCTATCATCAAGCTTTGTTAAGCGTTGAGATGGTACCTTTGCATATGCTATGCAGCCAAAAATTCTAAGTGTTTCTAGATTTGGCTTTCTTCCTTTAATTGCTTCATATGGAGCAATATCTTCTAGTGCTTTTGTAGGTACACTATTTAAGATGTATATTGCATGTCTAACAGCTTCAGCCCAAAAATCTTGTGGCATGTTAGTTGCTTTCATCATACATCGGGTTGTAGACATAATTGTCCTATTTCTACGTTCTACTACTCTGTTTTGTTGTGGTGAATAAGGAGCGGTGAGTTGTCGTGATATGCCATTGTTTTTGCAATATTGGATGAATTCATTTGATGTGAATTCTCCTCCACGATTGGATCTAAAAATCTTTAATGTTGTCCTTAACTCCTTTTCTATTGAATTCTTGTATTCCTTGAAAGTATCAAATGCTTGATCTTTCGTTTCTAGGAAATACGCCCACATGTATCTTGAATAATCATCGACTAACAAGAATATGTTTTTCTTTCCAGATGGTGTTGGTGGTGTGATTGGTCCACATAAATCTCCATATACTAAGTCTAAGGGTGATGTAGATCTGGTTTTGGCTTTCTTTGGAAATGGTGTTCTACTATGTTTACCAATTAAACAAACATCACAGATTTGTGTTGTATGCTTAATGGCAGGTATTCCTTGAACTAACTCTCTTTGAGCCATAATTTTTAATGAATCAAAGTTGAGATGTCCTAGTCTTACGTGCCATAACCAAGTGTTATCCTTTAAGTTTGCTAGTAAGCAAACAGGTGTTCCTATTCTCAGACTTGCTTTGTACAGACGGTTTCTTTGTCTTGTGACTCTTAAGAAGATTTTGTCGTCCATGTCATAAAGTCGTAGTTCATTATCTTCCATTACAACTTTACAACCAATTTCGGTGAATTGACCAAGGCTCAATAAATTGCTTTTCAGGATTGGGATGTAATAGACATGTGAAATGATTCTTTGTTTCTCATCATCACATTCTATTAGGATTGAACCTTTGCCTTTGATCTCTATGTGTGATCCGTCTCCGAATTTCACTTTTCCTCTAACTTTCTCATCTAGGTCTTTGAAGTGTTCTCACACTCCTATCATATGGTTACTAGCTCTATTGTCTAAATACCATTGACTATCCAAATTTGTCTCTTGTGTTTCTACCTCTTCGTGTAGAGAGACATTTTGGTCTTCAACTTCTCTTATAAGTGGATCTTCCAAAATTGCCATTAATAGGGTAGGTTCTAAGTCCTCCTCGACAAGATTAGATTGCACGTTAGTGTTTGTCTTGGCATAACACTTATTTGCAAGATGTCCTTTCTTGTTGCATTTGTAGCAAGTTATATTGCTAAGATCAAAGTTTGATCTCCTGAAGTTGTTATGAGGTTTTTCTCCCTCTTTTCTTTCTCCTTTAGGATTCTCGTGGTTTTTATTGTGTGAATATTTATGTCTTCCACCACCACGTCCCTTAAAATTCTTTCCTCTACCTTCATGTCGTGTGAACATCAATTTCTCTTGAGTGTTCTCCTGTTTCTCTTTCTTAAACTTAATCCTTTCTTCATAGGTCTTAAGTCTTCCAATTGCTTCTTCTAGGGTCATAGTGTTTAGATCGGAATATTGTTCTATGGAGGCAACTATTTGCAAATACCTATCGGGTACAGCATTTAGTAACTTCCTAACTAAGTTCTGATCTTGTATTGTGTGTCTTAGACTGGTGGCTTTGTTTACAAGAGTTGTGAGTTTTCCTGTAAAGGTATCGATGGTTTCATCTTCCTTCGTATGTAACAACTCAAGTTCAGATCTGAGTGTTTGAAGTCTGGCTTGTTGTACTCTTTCTTCGCCTAAGTGCCTAGTTTTCAAAGCGTCCCATATTGCTTTCGGGGATTTGTGCTTTATTATTTGAAGTAATTGATCTTCGGGTAAGGATTGGTAAAGGTACGCAATAGCAGTTGTTTCTTTTTTCTTATCGGGTTGAGTTGTTTCAGTTGACTCAATTGTTTCCCATAACCCATTTGCTTCTAAAAGAATTTGCATTCGAATTGCCCATAATGAATAATTCGCGGGTTTTAAAATCGGGCATTGGAATTGAGGGGTAGTATTAGGTGTACTAGCCTCCTTCTTTCCATCGTCTCCACCTTTAGTCATTTCTTAATGATAATGACTAGATAATCTCCTAAAATTCTAACATGGGGTGTGTGTTAAGAAATATAGCGCGCTTCTAATGTTTTGTGTCTAATGTGACAATCAAAACCTATAGGATTAGTTAAAATATAAACTATCCTCGGAGATTATATATATTCAAAATGAAATAAACCTAAGGTTAATTACTCCTTAAAAGTTATTCCTAATTATAATAAGCAGCGTAAATACACTAGGTTATTATAAGATAAAATATGATAAGTATACTTAAGGGTATTATGTAGTAAGTTATCAAAAATAAATAAACTATACTAATAATAAGTAAAGTTTATATAGAAGGGTGGATTTATAAATTTTGAAACCTGGGGGGGTAATATAACCCAGTGCCCACTTTTGTTGGTTCCTGCGTGCCCTAGGCGTTATTTAGTACGCCTCTTTTTACTTTCTTATCTCTTTGCAAGAGATAAAATGTCTCTGCCTTTTTCTTTTGGGTGAGACTATTTTACTGCTATGCTTCTGATGGTTAACCGCCGGATATTAGGCTTTGGTTAACCGTCTTCACGGGTATTCGGTGTTCTCGTTTATTCGAGCGCCGGTTAATCCTTTTTGGATTTGTTCCTTCGTGTAAAAATTTGAATCAAGATGATTCAAAATAAAGGGTATTTGATTCTGGATGCAACAAGTGTGTTTGTTCCTTTTGTTGAATCAATTTATTTTCCCTTTTGATGACTATCGTCTTATTCAATGGCAATGGGTTTCTTAATCGATATAAGGTTTTGTTTGATGAAAATCAAAACCTTTTGTTCCCTTTGATGTTTTCTACTCTCGGTAAAATAAATCCGAATGAAAAATTTTGCAAAATAATTGAAAATTGCCTTTTCTTAGTTGCCGGTAATTAATTACGAGGCGACTATGAATTAAGGATGGTTTTCGGAATCACAAAAATGATTTTTAGTTTTGATTTGTGGTTCGGATATTAATTTTGCAGAAAAAAATTTACCGATTTCTGGGAATCTGTTCTTCTTCGATTCAGGGCAAAAATAAAACCCTTGGTATATGATGATTTGGTTAGATGAATCCAAACCGCTCTGATACCAATTGTTGGCCTCAACGTTGGATCTTTGTTGGTCTAACGTGGTCACAATATACCAAATACATGATACGTTCAAAGAATTGCTTTTGAATTAATTGAAATAATAATAAGTCATCAAGTTGTAAGATTACAGATTCTAATCTATATATACAAAGTGAAAAGGTGCGTTTGAATGGTTGTGTTGGTTCGGTAGAATCAACAGATATGTCGCTTCCTTTTGTAACTACTAAATGGCAGTTATTCTTGAGAGTTGACTTTAAATATAGTTGACTTTGACTTCGGGTTTGACCCTCTAAATGGGTAGAAAGCGGGTAAGAGTGGGATTAACCCAATATAGTAACACCTTTCTAATAAACAACTTGCTCGTACCAGCGAGAGCATTCCAAACATCAACCTTCGCCAGTGCTTCCTGCAGTCTCGCTATCAACAATTTGCGAGTGTCAGTATCATCACACGTTTCAATGACCGATGCCACTTTGAGCAGGAATGAATCTGCTCTTGCAGCTAGACATTCTTTCCATAATGCGAGTGCTTTTTCAGCAGTTGGGGGATCATTTAAACAATTTAGTAAAATTTAAAGTGCATCGCCGACAACGGCGTCGATATTTGTTGTTTTGACCTGATTTTGACTTATATGTCTATTTTATTGACTGGGGTCTCTATGCTCAAGGCCACATGTCATATATTTATTGAATGCAACCAATCATTGGCCACTTTCTATTTTCTTTCTTAAAATTTTTTCATTAAATGATTGTATACTCTTGCTAAAAGTATCGACTCATTTTTTCTTTCTAACAACCAATCATTTTTTTTCTTTTTTTTCACAAAAATATCTTTTATGTTATGAAATAGCAGTCATGCACACATAAATGAATGCCACGTACTTTTGTCAAATGTAGATGATCAATAATTTGGCTAGTTTTTTTTTTCCCTTCTTACTTTTGTGAAATAAACATGATATCTATCAAACAAAAATGCACTAAATTAACCATTTAACTACTAACTGTACAAAATATCTAAAAAGAATCTAGGCAAATGATTAAAAAAATTATCATATTTATCATGGTTTCCTCTTCAGGGTAGCGAACAATTTTTTTTGCTTTTGTGGGTACCTTTTTTTCAAATTCTATCTTTTTTAAGGTACTATGTGACAATTTTTTCCTTAGTGGAAAAAAAATTTCTATTAGCTAAGAGGGGCAAAAATTTCGCAAAATACCTTAAAAAAGATGAATTTGTAATAAAAGTACCCACAAAAGCAAAAAGTTTTGTTCGCTACCTTGAAGAGGAAATGGTGACAAGTATGATACATTTTTTAATCATTTGCCCAATAATCTACACCCGTCCGATCAGTCAACTATATGACTAAAAACAAATCCACGGTTGCTATTTAAATGGGGGAGGGGGGGGGGGGGAACATGCTCAATGAGATACTACAAAAGGATAGAACATTCCTTTTGTATTTTAAGTTTTAGGTAACTTACAATTTCCTCTTTCTAATATTCCTCCACCGGTTCTTTAACTAGTATTTTAAGTTTTTTGATTATGATGATAACCTTGTGATAAAACTCGTTAATGATAACACATTATTGATCGTTATAATCAAGAAATTCTTAGAATATCATATTGATGTAAACATTTTTCTTAAGTCTGGATGTCAACAATTTATTGCACAAATTTATAACCTGTGTACAAATATTTTGGAAATCCAAAGATCCATTGATGGTGTTTATTAGAAATTATTTGGATCACAGTAATCTGAGAGTCGTGTAAACACTTTCAGATCGAAGTATTTCGATGGTTCTATCGAAATCTTTAATCGGATAAAACTCAGATTTTTTGAATTGTGAATATTTGATGTTATAAACCAGAACCAAAACAAAGAATAGAATATGACCGACCAAAACCAAAAAACGGTTACAACTGCTATGCAGTTATTCCAACCGTCAGCTCGACCCTAGCCAGGGGCGCTGCCCCTTGGACCCTGCTACCAGGGGGCTGCCGCTCCTGGAATCCCGCTACGGACCCCAGTGATTCGGGGCGATAATCACAATAACGTCATACAAGTGTGCATTCCGCACAACCCTGACTTGTTGAACATTTATCATAATTACACATTGGTCAACTAAGTCAATCTATTACACTTAAATCATATTGGTGATGTAAAATCACCAACAGTGTCAACAATGTGTTACAACCTGTGTGAACACTTTGTTACACAATTTAGAAAACTAAACGATTTGTAATTTGTGTAAAATATATCTTTTATAAATCTTAAAAAGTTAATGACGACTATTATAATTAACCACATGAAAGCATATAACATTTTGTTATGGACACTTGAAGATCATTGGACTACTAACAAGTTTTATCTTACTCTTATCTTACTGTTATTGTTATATTGCTAACCTTTTTATTTACGGAACTAGCATTTCTTATCTTACTGTTATTGTTATATTGCTAACCTTTTTATTTACGGAACTAGCATTTACTTTATTGCAACTAACTTTTATTATTGACATTTACTTATGCACTAACTAATTTTAATTATGTCTTGACTATTATTTACTTACGTACCCTAATATTTATTCTCATATTTACTAATCCTTATATTTTGTATTTATTGCAGTGTATTAAGTGAGTTTATTTCTCATTTAATCTTCTTACTGATTTTTGTAAAAGGTTTTATAAAATATTTATATACACAACAGCAAAAATATATGTGAGGCAAGTTGTTGTATGAAACCGTAAAAATCTATAGATTTGCGGTTACTAACGTGGATCATCCGGCACCATCATATTGCCTTTAGGGGTTACTCACAACCCCAAAGGTTCTCCTATAATACATGAGGTCTTCAATAGCCAAAAAGGCTTATAAAACTGCTAAAAACCGACTAGGGTTCGTGTATAAAAGTTCCTCCAAAGTTACACACACAATAATGAAAAACATGTGTTTGTATTTATAGATTTTTTATTGTGACGCCATCACTGGAAGTTGTGACGCCGTCAGCTTACTGTCAACTTAGGGTTTCGATTGTCACCGCCTTGTTGTGACAACGTCACCTTATAGGTATGACACCGTCAGATGCCTTCTGATGCCATCATCTTAGGCCGTCTCCACCCACTGAGCAGTTACGATTCAGTGACCACGTCACAGATGTTGTTCACGTGCTGGACTTTGTCATTTTTCTTCATTCTTCGTCCAATCGAGCTTAAGACTTGTACTTTTCCGACATTTGTTCTTCTAATTACATAAAACTCAAATAGAAGCAATTTAGGGTGATATATGATCAAATATGCACAAATTTAGAGGTTAAATGAACCCTAAAAGCGTGTAAAATTACACCTCATCAAATATCCCTACACTTGGGATTTGCTTGTCCTTAAGCAAATGTTCCCTCATGCAAATGTACTTTTATCCTAATCAAATTACAAGCTAAGGGGCATTTAGTATTGGTTTAAAGATATTTTATGGCAAACCCCATTTGACAATACACTTTTAACGGTCCTAAGGCACGGAACATATAAGACGAGCACGTATTTGGATACTCACAATCTCTCGGTGTGTATGATGGTGTATATAACAAATGGAAACGGAAAAAATCACTCACTTACCATGACATAGTGCAAAGGTTATCATAGGTTTGATAAAGGATCAAACCTTTGCTACTTTGGCAAAAGTACCTAGAATTTACTATCAAAGAGGTCTTTACAAGAGTTGTAATGTAAGGTATCGGGTAAAGGAATAACGGTTAATGGATATCGGGGGAATTTTTTCTTGTGGCAAGCTAATCATCTATGTAATTACATGTAACACATGGCGTTGTTAAGCCAAGAATGGACATACAAATATGAACACAAACTCTACATCAAAACTCTTTCTTTGCTTTTCTCGACTCTTTCTTGACTAATACATACGCAGAATGGCAGTAGTATGGTGGAGGTTTGTTTTTTTTTTCTTTTTTTTTTTTTTTTTTTTTTTTTTTTTAATACATTTTACCCTGTCATCATTTTGATCTGTTTTAACATATCATAACATAATACTTGAATCACTTGATAATATAACTTGAACATAAATGATTACTCACGATACTAACAAACCGAATTAAGAGGATAAATACATGTAGAGTACTTGAACATTGAAGGATAGAAATGAGATTACCCTTAGTGTTATAGTGTAGAAGAGGATCTAAAATTCTTGACGAGGATATGAAATCTTGTGATATTGCATTCAGGAAGGAAGCAATTCAGGATGAGATGAATCCGATCAAGGAAAATAGTTTATGGGTTTTATTACCGGGTTTTAAACCTTTAGGTTGCAAATGGATTTTCGAAATAAAGATGATGGTTGATGAAACCACTTTCAAGTTTGAGGCTTGATTGGTAATCCAATGCTTTCGACTTAAGGAAGTAACTGGTTTATAGCTGAATACCCATTTGGGCAAAACATAGCTAATATGAATAGTGTAGCCCCCAAAAGCATGTTCATGCAGGATCGAATCTTTCAGTTTAATTGAAGTTCTTACACAGTTGCAGCAAACAAGGTTCGGGAACTTGATCAGTATGCATTATATAAAATTACGAACAGTACAAATTATATGGTCTGGTTAAAGTTACTGTTAATTCGATTCAGTTACGGTTTGTGAACCCAATTTCATTTGAAGACCAATGTCTCTTTCACGTTAGAACTAGTTCCCAGTTCTTGGATGCTTTAAAGTACCTAGCTATACATATGTTAAACCAAAACTGATCACTATTTGATGCAACTGATGCATAGCTACGAGGATTAGTCAACATTTGATGCAACTGAACAAACAAATATACGGTTTTAGCATTAGTCAAAACATAACGTTAATTTACTCCAATAGAGTACTAACATATACGGAGTATTCATGAACACACTCTGAAAACAAAAACTCTTATAACCAAGAATACTAGTTATTAGAAAAGTATAGTTTAAAAACAGCAAGCAGCGTTGACATGGCAATTAGCAACTCAGTAGCTTCGGCAGCATAAACTCCGGCACGAGAACTGGTGCATGCACGGGGAGCGACATACATCATATTGTTTGGCTTGACCTGAAGATATAAAAGAGTAAGTGAGTTAATGACAGTAGCACTGAAGACTTCATATCAGAGTATGCAACCAAAGACACAACATAACAAGTGGAAGGGATAAAGAAGTTTATCATACAAATAAGAGATAAAGAATTGAAAGTCTTTGTGTAAGTTCAATGTATGAGGCTTGTCAAAATATCACAAATTTTTGCATTAGCTTTTTCTGGTTTCCAACATCATATCACGGTAGCCAGAATACCCGTAGTGTGGAACCGTTCATACGTGAAGGACCCCCAATCACTTGTTGTGCACCAATACTCCCCCCCCCCCCCCCCCCCCACCCCACTTCACTCGTCATGGACATATGTTTGAGATGATTTGGTCACCAGCTTGACCGAAATGTTTTTCTTTGTGTTTTGTGTGTGTGCGTGAGTGGATTGTGGGGTATGTTGTGTGGTTGTGTTATGGTCCCGACTTATGGATCTGGTTATAGGTCTTTGTAGATAGAAATCATAAGAGGGATTAGAGTAATTTGTTTGATGTTATTCCTTTCTTATTGGATTAGAGTAATATATAAGGAAATACAAACTGCTTACAAGTTATAACCGCCTGCAAGTTGCAACTGCGTAAATAACTATCTAATAGTACATAATTAACTACCTAATTTACAGATGTACAAAAAATTGATGCATGATTTACAGCTCTTTAATGCACCAAATTTTCATAATTACAACCATCAAAGCATGGTGTACAACAACAAATAGCATAAAACCAAATTCAGACCACAAGACTATGAATTATACATTAAATAGTATTAAAAACACCCCTAAACCAAAAGTTATCAGCACAATGTACAACCCTCCCCTCCCACTCTATTTCATTTTCTGCAAAAGAACACGCACCAATCACCTCACTTGCTACAACCCCCTCACCCGCCACCTTCTCCACCGCCAAAATCTTTGACAATTGCCGCTGCCATCACGGGCTTGTTTTGCTTAACCTCTGCCGCCTTCTCCACCGCCACAATCATAGACCCATCTTAGATCTTAAAACTGAAAACATAAACATAAAACCTACCGTGACCTTTAAACAAGATCTTGAAGCCGAAAACTTAATTCGTGGGTTTGCTATTCGAAAAACACAAGATGGAAAGTAAAAGGGCCGTTCCACTTTCATAAAACGAGATGTAAAACGAAAATTAAAATAACAAAATAGATCTGTGGTCCTTGTTCTTCGAATATCAAGACAGAAAAATGAAATAAAGGTTTATTTGTGTTCGATTTTAATGAAATCAGAAAGAACAAAATAGAAGATTTGTTTGTGTTGTGAGAAGTTTAGTGAAGGAAGAAAATTATAAGTGTGTTAGATTCGGATTGCACAAGGAGAAAAAGAAGTGGTGGCTGCACTATATTTTGTGAGTTATTGAAATGAGATAAATTAGGTATAAGAGGTTTTACGAGGATTTTAGGATTAGGATTTGTAATATTGGGTCATTGTTGGGCTTATTGTTGATTAGACTTTAACTATTTTAAGTTGGGCTAGAAGTCATTTGATTATCCAAAATTTTATTTTGATGACATAAAGTTGTTGTATGGTGATATAAAGTCATTGAAATGAGAGAAAGATCATACAATAATGCGTTTGGAAGAGATGAAATTTCTCGCTATTAGTATGAAAGATTTGTCGGAAGACGATGCGTATTGGATCAACATGGAAAAACAAAAAATCAAAGACAAATATAATTTGCGCTACGATTAGTTGTATTTTAATTCAGTGTTGTATTTTTATTTCGTAACTTTTTTTTTTATGTCCAAACTTTCAAAATAAGAAGAAGAAAAAAAGTTGAAATTGGACTTAAATAATATATCATCAACGACTTCAGAATTTCAGTAGTTTATCGTTACTTCAAAAAGATTCTCTTAAACTCTAAACTTATTGTCACCGTAAACAAAATAATAATAAAAAAAAAATTGTTCGCCGAAAATATCAATTACATGTATCCGCCGTTACAACGTGCGGGGTACCCTACTAACACTTAAAAATATTTATACAATTATTATTAAAAAAATAAAAAAATAAAAATAACGTATAACCGAATAACATTTGCTCGCCGCAAAATATAGTCATAGGGTACCCGCCGCCGCATCGCGCGGGTACCCTGCTAGTAGTACATAAAGTGCATAAGACAACTACTTAAAAACTACAGGAGCATGTAACTATATATATATATATATATATATATATATATATATATATATATATATATATATATATATATATATATATATATAAAGCAAAAATGGTCAAAGGTGAAAGTGGAAAAGTCAAGAAGTGAAATGTGAAATGTTGAAAAATGTATATAAGGAAATTATGAAATGTAATTAATACTCTTATTAAAACACCACATTACTTAAAAGTACAATGATTTATACATATTGTACAACCAATTAAAACAATTAATACAAATCACAAACCGGGTTGACCCGGGACGCTTCAAACCTAACGGGTTGAACCGGTTTAATTTGACCCGTTTTTGACCCAACCTAGCAAGTTGACCCGGTTTAAATCGACCAAATTTTTGACCAGAACGGTTTAACCGGTTGAACCACCCGGGTCGAACCGGGTTTCAAAACATATCTAGCAAATTAAATACAACCAATTAAAACAATTAATACAAATCACAAATAGGGTTGACCCGGGATGCTTCAAACCCGATGGGTTGGATTGGTTTAATTTGACCCATTTTTGACCCAACCTAGCAAATTGACCCGGTTTAAATCAACCAATTTTTCGACTGGAATGGTTCAACCGGTTGAACCACCCGGGTCGAACCGGGTTTCAAAACATATCTACCAAATTAAATATAACAAATTAAAACAATTAATACATATCACAAACCGGGTTGACCCGGGATGCTTCAAACCCGAAGGGTTGAACCGGTTTAATTTGACCCGTTTTCGACCCAACCTAGCAAGTTGACCCGGTTTAAATCGACCAATTTTTCGACCGGAACGGTTCAACCGGTTGAACCACCCGGGTCGAACCGGGTTTCAAAACATTATGTTTAATTCCCAAATCTTCAAACTTTTATTATTTTTCATTTATAACCTATAAACTTTTTTTTATCAATAAATTATTTGTCGCTATAATATCCCGTTGCTATGCACGGGTACTCGTCTAGTATATATAAAGTAACATAACTAAGCTGGTAAACTAAGAACTATTCTTGCTGCAAGTCTTAAGGACATGGTGATATATATAACAGGTTGGTTTGGAGGTCACCCACTACGGGTATTATTTGGTGGTTGGCTTGGTGAAGGGACATTATATCTAGTCTCAGAGAAATACATAAATATAAACTGTTGGAATAGAAATAGAAAAATGAAAGAGGCGACAAGCTTTATATATGTCTCTAAATAAGAAAGACTTCATCTCGTAACACACCTTAAGTACCACCCTCCTCTTGTCCTCGTGGGTGCACATTGGGGGATACAAGGCTTCGAACAAATATAGGGCTACTAATCAGTGAAGTTGCAGCTGGGTCAATACTCTCTGATTGAGAACTCAATGAACTCTCTAAAGAAAAGCTATTCTCCATTGGTAAAAAGTGTATCACTTCAAACTTTGATTCGTAGTCATGGGATTGCCCCATCTTTTCCCATGAATCCTTTGCATTGTAATTCTTCATTATCCATCTATGCATCTCATTGGTCATCAGATTATAATAAAATACGCATAGACATTCTTCCAAAGTACCCAAACACATAGCTGTCTTCAAACCACGCCAGTCCTCAACCAGGATACCCATATCAAGAGATTCATATAAGTTATCATCATCTGGTTGGGGGATCTCTTTAAAATCCTCTTTGGACAAATCAAAAGAAAGAATTGATGTCTTCGCATTCTTCTCATTTTTTTGATTTTGTGCATCATACATAACCCAATGAAGCGCTCCATTGCATAGGATACCAACTCTATAACCCGTTGGGTCTTCATCGGTGCTCCATTGCACAATAAACCTATATTTCACTTCTCCAATGACTTTCCAAGCATTTGACTTCAGACTGAACACTTGGAATAATGTCCGATCCTCGCCTTTCGGTAACCCTACTACAAGTTTATAATCATCTGTAGATGAATCATAACCAAAACCACAGCACATTGACCAACATAACGACTCAAAATCATGGGGCAGTTTTCTCATTTCTCTAGTGTAAGGATTGGTTACTATAATTTCAGCATCCGAAGAACAAGTGCATATTAAGCCATTAGAAGAACCGACAAGATAACAAATACGTGCTTCTCCAAATTTATAATATGATAAGCGACGGATAATAGTAGGTATTAAGATCCTTCTATGATAAATTTCACGGCTGTTGCGATCATTGTTGTAACTATGGTTCAGATGGGTATAAATGAAACTAGGGTGAGAAATGAAAGAGTACCATGACTTACCTACGCTTTTGCATCGGATCAGATCCTCTACACCCAATCGTAGCAGTATGTTCTCAAAGATATCGTGACCTACAACATCTGCCATTCAAACCTAGCTGGTGTACGGCAGGAAGGGATAGATCGATCTTGTTTTATATTATTTTAGGAATAAGTTTGTTGATCACATGTTGGACAGAGATCCTATATAAGACATTGAAATCGGGAAAGGCAGATAGGTGGGATTTCTACAAGGTTTTCTTTGGCCCACACCTTTTATTTTATGATACAGTAATACGGAACCAACTAGACGTTCAGTGAACATTTCATGAACCGTTCGGTAAAAATTTCATTTATGTTCATTTATTTATTAAATGAACGAACATGAACAAAAGACGCATCCGTTCATTTATGTTTATAAACGTCCGATTATTTGTTCGTTTATGTTCATTTATTTATTTACGTTCGAATATCATATCTTTTAATTGTATTATTTTAAAATTTATTTGTTTAAACAAAACAACAATTATAAAACAATATATTGTGCATAATTCAATAAAGTTTATGTTTGTTTATCTATGTTCATTTTTGTTCCATCATTTATGTTCATTTAGCGTTCATTTAATTTCTTAATTAATGAACATGAACAACTCATTTTTTAATAAACGAACATGAACAAAAAAATTCGTTCGTTTAAGCGTTTGTTTTCATTTATTTATCCGGTTAAAACTAAACAAACGAACATGAACAAGAATTCGTTCGTGTTCGTTCTGTTCATTTACAGCCCTAGTACGAAGTATATTATAGTAACAAGGTTTTCTTTGGCCAGCACGTCACGACGACATAAAGGCTTTTGGTAAGTGAAAGAATACATGTGTAGGTTGAATTTTAAATAAGATCTCATGCGCACTCATATATATTATTTAGGTCAAATAATTAAAAAAATATATATATATAATACTTGCTATCATTTTCTCTTGTAGATAGTGAACAAATTTTTTGCTTTTGTAGGTACTTTTCTTTTAAATTCATCATTTTTAGAGTATTTTGCGAAATTTTTTTGACATTTTTGCCACTTTTAGCTTAATAGAAATTTTTTTCCTCCAAAAGGCAAAAAAGTTACACAGTACTCTAAAACGGATGAATTTGAAAGAAAAGTATTTACAAAAGCAAAAAATTTTGTTCGATACTCACAAGAGAAAATGGTGGCAAGTATGATATTTTTTTTAATCAGTTGCCCTATTATTTATCCTTATTAGGTACATGTAGTTAATGTAATTTTGACATACAAATTTTATCACCCATTGTATTCACGAAAATTTTATATAAAAATTTCAGTTAATCTTCACATTTTTTTATTGGCGTCGATCTAAAGCATAAACAAAAACAATAAGTTAACAACGATGGTTCTTGTAAGCTACCATGTTAACATGTATTTGCACCCAAAAATTGCATATTATATTCAATCGAAAATGCACACATGGTAACTAGTCTATACATGTCGATTACACCAACTGATATAGCGTAATCATATAGTACTACTAATTTGTATTATTATATTTTGGGACCTCATGTTATAACTCAGATATTACTTTTCAAATGGAAAATTTTCAAAACATTTCATTTAGGGGTACGTTTTGTATAACTTGTACTTTGTGCTATGAATCTGTAACACCTTCAAAATATCGTAGCGGAAGCTAGTGTTACTGAGGTGTTACTTAATTACTTTATTTTTGGAACGAATTACAGTCACTTGCCAAACAATCTGTATCGACATAATGATTACAACTCACATATCTTATTCGGCCGGGCCGTTTTTGCTATAGAGATAAATTATAAATGAGCTCATTTTCACTTGTACGGAATGGAGAAAGAACCGCAGAAGAAGCTGTTGGGACTTATATGAGGTTGGTAAGTTTTACCACTCATGAAGCACATGGTACGAGCATTGAAGTTGTAATTGATTGTTCTTACTATGAAGCTAAAGGTACAAGCTTGAGATGGACAATTATGAGTCGTGGGTTTCACCTAATTTACAGGAATAAAGATTGACTGTTAGAATTAATTGGATCACAGTAATTTGAGAGTCGTGTAAACACTTTCAGATCGAAGTATTTCGATGGTTCTATCGAAATCTTTAATCGGATAAAACTCAGATTTGAAACGAGAATGTGTGTTTGTTGTTATGAAAAAACTGACCAGAAAATGATAAATATGTGACCAATAAAACCGAACTCGGTTGTAACTGCCAAGGCAGTTATTTAACTATCGAAATGGTTAATTTGACGGGTAAATTAATGTCCAAAATATCGAGAATTTTATTTTTAAATGTTCAACAGCTCGACCTCAGCCAGGGGCGCTGCCCCTTGGACCCTGCCAGGGGCTGCTGCCCCTTGGACCCTGCTACCAGGGGCTGCCGCCCCTGGAACCCCGCTACCGGAAGCTCTGCCCCCAGACCCCCGTGATTCGGGGCGATAATCACAATAACGTCGAACAAGTGTGCACTCCGCACAACCCCGACTAGTTGAACATTTATCATGATTACACATTGGTCATCTAAGTCAATCCATTACACTTAAATCATATTGATGATGTAAAATCACCAACATTGACTTGGCTGTAACACCCCGTTCCCGCTTAGACCAAAAAATTAAAACTTTACGCGCGGAAATGCTTGACTTTAATGGACATACCGTTACTCTTTTACAAGATGACAAAAATCCATAATCATTCAGATATTGAGACCATTTTTAAATGAAACTAGACTCAATTACCTTCGAAACGCCGGGTGGCACGACCTGTAACTCCTTACGGATTAAAAGATATGATTTTTCAAAAACCGATAAAATCTGTCCACTGTTCAAACCGAAATTGAAACCGAAATTTGGTATGTTTCATACCGAAATTTCACCCTTTTACACAATAAACAACCAATACCACCTTATTTACATACCAAACTCACCCAAAGCCATTTACCTTTCATACTTAATCATTTACATAATTAATCAACCCGTTTGCTACCCAAAATAGGTAAAAACACACTTAACCCAAACACCCCTTTATCTGCATAATCCTTTTATACATCCTTCGACCCATTTTCCAAAAAAAAACAACTTCTATGACTCGACAATTAACGAAAACTTTCCAGATTTACTTAATACATCCATGGGCTCATTTCCATATGAAAACATTTACCATTTGACTCTCGGAAATATACTATACAAATTGACGGTGTTTTGTGCCAAAACCCTTTTCGACCCGTTACATGACATGAGTCACATACAACTTCCATAACACTTCAAACTTAACCAAAATCATTAACATAACATGCTCAACTTGTTCCATACACACATGACCCGTTTACATCCCAAAATGGGTAGAAACACGCTTATGCCAAACACTCCCTTAACTTGACCATAAAATACATGAACCATGTTATAACTTACAAATTGACCACCAATTCAAACACTTGACACTTGACCATACTTTACAAAACATTGATGACTCACGGGGGTACAAACATGACACTTGAGCTCGGTATACTACCTAGCTCCTACTATCTTACCAAATCCTTCTACAAATCGCATATAAGCAAGTCTTAACTCATACTCCAAACCGTAGAATCTCCATGATATATGAACCTACAAAACATGGTTAGACAACTAAACCATAAGCTTTCGCTTAGTAAGTAACCCAACACAAAACATATATCATACACATATTAGCACATAAGCATCATGATCACTTACTTCAATCCATAACATTCACTATACCACATAGTCTTCATTCATTACTCAATCCATATGCTACACTATCACAATCATAATACACATATGGATAACATACATATAACATATGTTTTAGTACAAGTTACTTACCTTCATTCTAAGCTAGCTATCAATATACCAACACCATCAACAACATCACTATTCATCATCATCATCATCATCATCATCCTTCATCATTACCAAACCTAGTAGCATAACAATCAATAATCATAAACAAAGGTTTATACAAAACCCACCATAACTTACTCATCATCCTTTATATATCATCATATGATCATATCTTGATCATATGATGAAATCCCCAATTACTCCATATGAACCCTAATTCAATATTCATAAATTAACTCAAGATAGTGATTACTTACTTGCATAGAATCATTACTATGGCTTTATCTCTTGAATTGGGAGTCTAATTCTTTCATCAAAAGATCATATGTTAAGCCTTCCATCTCTTCTCTCTTGCTCTATGTCGACACACAAGAACACACCACACTTTCCTGGAACATTTTAGAATGTCTGGGAATTCCTTCACATATAAGCCACCACAACTTTGGCCTAATGACATTATTAGTCCCTTAGGTCATGTAACCATTCATCCTTAGTACTAGAACAAGTTGGTTCTAGTGCTAGTTTGAGGTTTTGGCAAGAATAGTCCCTGCAGACTAGAACAAGTTGGTTCTAGTACTAGTACTAGTTGGTTATAGTACCAGTTTGGGATTCTGCCAACTTAGGTCCCTCAAGTTCTTATCCCTCTTAATTATGACACATAATACTTCTAAAACCACATTATGAAATACTATGACTATCGGGTTTGACCACATCACGACATTTGTTGACTAACCAACCACGTAAGGCTCTTAGTCTATTACATCTAGGGTGGGGTCCAAGTACCCGGGAAACGGGTCTAACAATTCTATCCCCCTTATTTAGATTTCGTCCCCGAAATCTCTCGTCTTTTGCTATCCAAAACTGAATCACAACATATATATGTCTCATAATTTTAAAATCCTTATTCATTACATTGCAACGATCTAAGTGATCTTGCAATTCCAAGCTTCTATATCACAATCATAACTCATAATAGACTATAAGCAATACTACTCATCACAAGCTTATCTAAAATTTCCAACAATGACGATTTGTCATCCAGGAACATCTACTATTTGACTTTCCATAAGTCAAACTTCAACACTATCATCACTTCATTCACAAATGCACTAACATGACCTTAAGTCATATACCGGCCAAAATTACACTTTACATAATATCAACACTTATCTACTTCCAAATACCGGTAACTTATCTCGCTATATACATAGTACCATATAAACGACACTTCCAAAACCAAATCTACGCATTACTAAAGCAATCCTCTTGTTAAGTCGTGGGAATTCCACCCATCATCTTATCAACTTAAAGCAAAAACTCATTCTAGGCGTCTATCTTAAGGTTCATATAGGACCTTAACGCCACTACAAGCTTTTATATCTAATCTCTTCTTATAACGTCTAACTTGTTTTAGTTTTCACTTTCTCATATCTCTACCCGTATTCATGTCATATCGGCTACACATAAGCCCACTCATTTATAACTCTTTACTTACATAAAAAGGCGTCCCAATCTATGCAAGTAAGGAATTATAAACTTATGGTTCGGCGATTTACAATTTCTTTATTTAAACGAAGAGGCGTCCCAATCCATTTAAATAAGGAGATTATAAATCCTCCTACTCATGTACTTCCGACACAACAATTATACTTACTTTACTTTCCTTCTTTTCTAGCCTTGGATCCAATCTCACTAACTATTCATCCATGTCATAAAGACAAGCTGGTTATCCCGAAGGATACCATAATATCCATGCCCTTGCGGCAAGCTGGGCCACCCCGAAGGATGCCATAACTATCATCCATGCCATAAGGCAAGCTGTACAACCATGCCATGAAAGGCAAGCTAAGTTATCCCAAAGGATACTTTCATACATGCTAAGAATATAGGCAAACCATGCCGGCGAAGGCAAGCTAACAACTATGCCATGAAAGGTAAGCTAACAACCATGCCATGAAAGCAAGCTAGGCCATCTCAAAGGATGCCAAAACACATGCCGCGAAGGCAAGCTAACAACCATGCCATGAAAGGCAAGCTAGGCCATCGCGAAGGATGCCGAAAACACATGCCATAAAGGCAAGCTTGGCTATCCCGAAGGATACCAAAACTAGAGAATTGGATCCAAGCTATATCTAACTTATCATCTTTACTCGCTTTATCTTTCATGTACTTTTATCATTAAGTACATGCTATCACTTCAACACTTCTCATTGCCTTGAGCAATTTCAACATTCGCTACCACGTTTACATTCATCTAGACAAGTTGCTATATTACACTTGTTAAATTATGTTTGCATTCTCACAATGCTACTTATCATTTATCCGTCAACCCCAAGTTGACTCATACATTCACTACGTGGCATCTCTATTTTAGACAAGTTCTATATGATGCTTGTCCATTTACAGTTTACACATTCTTTATATGTCCTTACCACACACTTTTACTATTATCCGTCAACCCTTGTTGACCATGTTCACAACTCATACTATCACTTCATTTAGTCTACTCAACTTTACTTATATAAGCCTTACATAGGCTTATTCTATAACATTTATATTAATCTCATCACATACTATCCAATATATAAACATGACTATAATCATGTTTTACGATTCTTCTAGCGCACTTCATATCACTTATGAATTCTAGCGCAATCTATGTCTCATTCACCACTTCTACTCATCACGCTTAACCATTTACTTACTAACACATTTTACTTATCATGTTTTATATATAACATGATCTCGTCACATCTTAACCGTATACTTTAACTTTTCTTATTTTAATTAAGTGTGTAAGACTTATGCTTCAAGCATCTACTCATTATTACATATAATCGTTCATGTCTCACGAAAAATGCATTCCAATGCATCTATCTCAACTCATACACTTCTGTGAATCGTGCTCTCAAGCACATCATATAAACTTAGACATATAATAAACTACTACCATAGACTTAACGTCACATAAACAATAACACTTAACACTTATCTAACAAGTGTTAAAACATTCATAATCATAATCAAATCATATAGTCTATGGCTCATACATCAAATTGAACAATCAATCTATGTCTAAGCATCAACATTCTAATTAGCCGCAAGCACTAGTCTACCTTATAACTAAGGCATCATGACACTTTAATTCGCTTACTAGCCCATCTCTAATACCACTTGGCATTTTTACGAGTACTCGCATTCCATTACCTCTACTCTTACATTCACATAATCACATAATAGTCATCGGCACCAATCAAGGTACACGGTCAACAAATCATTCAAACACTTCAAGTCCTCCACTGACTAATACCTCATACACATCAACACTATATCATACATCCATCACTTATCATCATTAATCTCATATATCATAAAATATAATCCATCTCATTCTTAACGTTTACTTTCCGCATTACTAACACTTACATCCAACATGCCAAAAGTTCTTTATAGATCTAAATTTTACCATAGAACCCATCAAGCAATCTTAGCCACTCATTTTTTTATCAAAATAAAAAAATAAACTTCCACCATTTTTTTAAAACTTAAATATTTCGCAAACCGTAAATCGTCAACGTACAAAAAAAATACCATCGCGACGAGAATTAAATTATCTTTCTATAGACATGCATTGTTATATACTTTCGACAAACTTTTTTTTCGCCCAAAAAAATCATATATGATTTGTAAGAATCATATATGATTCGTAAGAATCATATATGATTCGTAAGAATCGAATCATATATGATTTTTTACGAATCATATATGATTTTTTACGAATCATATATGATTTTTACGAATCATATATGATTCTTTCTGGGCGAAAAAAAAGTTCGTCGAAAGTATATAACAATGCATATCTATAGAAAGATCATTTAATTCTCGTCGCGATGGTATTTTTTTGTAGCTTGAAGATTTACCGTTTGCAAGATATGTTATTTTGAAGAAAAAAAAAGTGGAAAATATAAATGGGTGGCTATGATTGGTTAATAGGTTCTATAACATGTATGGGTTCTTCATTGATCTCAACTCCATCCAACATATCTACTAGTGGTTTAAGACTAGGCAACCTATAGTGGAAACCTAATTCACTTAAACCGAAGCTCTGATATCAAGTTGTAACACCCTGTTCCCGCTTAGACCAAAAAATTAAAACTTTACGCGCGGAAATGCTTGACTTTAATGGACATACCATTACTCTTTTACAAGCTGACAAAAATCCATAAACATTCAGACATTGAGACCATTTTTAAATGAAACTAGACTCAATTACCTTCAAAACGCCGGGTGGCACGACCCGTAACTCCTTACGGATTAAAAGATATGATTTTTCAAAAACCGACAAAATCTGTCCATTGTTCAAACCGAAATTGAAACCGAAATTTGGTATGTTTCATACCGAAATTTCACCCTTTTACACAATAAACAACCCCTGTTCCCGCTTAGACCAAAAAATTAAAACTTTACGCGCGGAAATGCTTGACTTTAATGGACATACCGTTACTCTTTTACAACTTGACAAAAATACATAAACATTCAAACATTTAGACCATTTTTAAATGAAACTAGACTCAATTACCTTCAAAACGCCGGGTGACACGACCCGTAACTCCTTACGGATTAAAAGATATGATTTTTCAAAAACCGACAAAATCTGTCCACTGTTCAAACCGAAATTGAAACCGAAATTTGGTATGTTTCATACCGAAATTTCACCCTTTTACACAATAAACAACCTATACCACCTTATTTACATACCAAACTCACCCAAAGCCATTTACCTTTCATACTTAATCATTTACATAATTAATCAACCCGTTTGCTACCCAAAATAGGTAAAAACACACTTAACCCAAACACCCCTTTATCTGCATAATCCTTTTATACATCGTTCGACCCATTTTCCAAAAAAAAACAACTTCTATGACTCGACAATTAACGAAAACTTTCCAGATTTACTTAATACATCCATGGGCTCATTTCCATATGAAAACATTTACCATTTGACTCTCGGAAATATACTTTACAAATTGACGGGTTTTGTGCCAAAACCCGTTTCGACCCGTTACATGACATGAGTCACATACAACTTTCATAACACCTCAAACTTAACCAAAATCATTAACATAACATGCTAAACTTGTTCCATACACACATGACCCGTTTACATCCCAAAATGGGTAGAAACACGCTTATGCCAAACACTCCCTTAACTTGACCATAAAATACATGAACCATGTTATAACTTACAAATTGACCACCAATTCAAACACTTGACACTTGACCATACTTTACAAAACATTAATGACTCACGGGGGGTACAAACATGACACTTGAGCTCGGTATACTACCTAGCTCCTACTATCTTACCAAATCCTTCTACACTTCGCATATAAGCAAGTCTTAACTCATACTCCAAACCGTAGAATCTCCATGATATATGAACCTACAAAACATGGTTAGACAACTAAATCATAAGCTTTCGCTTAGTAAGTAACCCGACATAAAACATATATCATACACATATTAGCACATAAGCATCATGATCACTTACTTCAATCCTTAACATTCACTATACCACATAGTCTTCATTCATTACTCAATCCATATGCTACACTATCACAATCATAATACACATATGGATAACATACATATAACATATGTTTTAGTACAAGTTACTTACCTTCATTCCAAGCTAGCTATCAATATACCAAATCACCATCAACAACATCACTATTCATCATCATCATCATCATCATCCTTCATCATTACCAAACCTAGTAGCATAACAATCAATAATCATAAACAAAGGTTTATACAAAACCCACCATAACTTACTCATCATCCTTTATATGTCATCATATGATCATATCTTGATCATATGATGAAATCCCCAATTACTCCATGTGAACCCTAATTCAATATTCATAAATTAACTCAAGATAGTGATTACTTACTTGCATAGAATCATTACTAGGGCTTTATCTCTTGAATTGGGAGTCTAATTCTTTAATCAAAAGATCATATGTTAAGCCTTCCCTCTCTTCTCTCTTGCTCTATGTCAACACACAAGAACACACCACACTTTCCTGGAACATTTTAGAATGTCTGGAAATTCCTTCACATATAAGCCACCACAACTTTGGCCTAATGACATTATTAGTCCCTTAGGTCATGTAACCATTCATCCTTAGTACTAGAACAAGTTGGTTCTAGTGCTAGTTTGAGGTTTTGGCAAGAATAGTCCCTGCAGACTAGAACAAGTTGGTTCTAGTACTAGAACAAGTTGGTTCTAATACCAGTTTGGGATTCTATCAACTTAGGTCCCTCAAGTTCTTATCCCTCTTACTTATGACACATAATACTTCTAAAACCACATTATGAAATACTATGACTATCGGGTTTGACCACATCACGACATTTGTTGACTAACCAACCACGTAAGGCTCTTAGTCCATTACATCTAGGGTGGGGTCCAAGTACCCGGGAAACGGGTCTAACATTGGCTTTGCTTTTTTCAATCTATAAACAACCCACTTGCTCCTTTATTCCTGTTATTCCTGGTATGTGTGATCGTGATATTGAGATAACCATTAACTACATCTTAATGCTATAAATATAGCTTGTGACATTGTTGTTGATACACATACAAACTAACATAGCTATGGTGAAGGGACATTAAAGTTCAAGAAGTAAAATGTGAAACCTACATGATTACGACACAACATTTGCAACCCCAGGGTATTTGGCTTCGGCACTTGAACAAAATAAATTTTGTTGTTCTTCATATGAGCAAGAGATGAAGACTATCCCCGATAAAAAAAACACGATATCTGGAAATGAGTCGACATGTGTAGGGTGTAGGGATAACTCACCCAGTCGGAGTCCGCATATGACACAAGACGTGTAGCAGTCAGCCGTACACATGTAAGCCGTAGTCAAGAGTACCATGGATGTAACGAAGAATGCTATTAAGGGATGCCATATTAACATTGGGAAAATGATATTTGCAGTAAAGTAGGGGTGGCAATTCGGGTCAGGTTCGGGTTGGCGGGTTCGGGTTGTCAATTTGGCGGGTCATAAAACCCCAACCCTAACCTGACCCATTTAAATCATCGGATCAGCTATGTCAACCCTAACCTGTTTATACATAACCCGAACCTGACCCATTTAACCTGTATATATACTTGGGTTGACGGGTTAAATAGGTTACAATGGTTAAATATGGTAAACTGGTTTCGGGTTGACCCATTTAACTCGTTTTATATACAAGAGTTATCACATTACACGATTTAAATGTGTTAAACGAGTTAGCGGGTCGAACATTTAACCCACTTAACCCCGTATAATTAAATATAAAAAAAATTAATTTAAGAAAGAAAAATCTTAAACGGATTAGCGAGTCGACCCGTTTATTTTATTCTCAACTCGAACCTGACCTGTTTAATAAACGGGTTAGATATGTCGACCCAAACCTGACCCGAGATCTATTTAGCTCATCCTGAACCTGTTAATTTTTGTGTCGGTTTCAGGTCGGGTTTCGTGTCAGGTCAGAAATTGCCACCCTACAGCTGCAGATAAGTTGCTTGCTGTCACGTTTAAAATGAAGGGCTACTAATGTAAAATCATAAAAGGTAAAGGGTGCAAAATGAAAATGTCAAAATTCATTTTCAAACAACATGAGGTAACTTTGTAAACATTAGGGATGTTATTTCCATTAACATTATTAGGGATGTTATTTCCATTAACATTATGCGGGTCATGCATACAAAGACAGCCTTGTTAGATAGGCATTGCAACTTATGCAAACCTTTGAGGTTAATGAGAATAATCAAAAAGATTATATTCTTTTCACACATGAATGAAATATAAGACAACGAGTTTTTAACTTTTGAGATAAAGTTTCTCATGCTGATCTCATATATGAAGCTAAATGTTTTGATGCGTTGAAACTATATATGTTTATCTTATCACCTTCCTATGATGAAGTTAGCTTACTTTCTGATAGCGAGTTTATTTTCTGGCATGTCATACGAGGAGGAACAAAATAATTTCCTACATAATTGATTAATGACTTTTTTACACCACTCAAATTGTAACCAATTCAATCTTCTTCAACTGACATATGCATATCGTAAACGAATATAATTTGGACTCCAGCACTAAATTCTCATTGTAGTCCATGTAACAACTCAAAACAATACAAATTCCTTGTACAGAAGGACCGTTAGATATAAGATATTTCTGTTTTATTTCAGGAAAACACTATTACAACATTTTAAATTGTATAGTTGCATTTCAAGAAAAAGTCATGGATCATATTTAAAGGGCTAGATGAAGCAAAACTGCATGAAACATGTAGTGCATAACCCATAGAGCATGTGATATATTAAAGGGTCAGATGAAGCAAAACTGCATACAACACAAGCAAATCGGAAAAACAATTTATCATCCTTGAACTAAGAAGCATAAATGTTTAAGGATATTGTGCGTACCCAAGGTGAGCTCAAGAAGAGCTTTCAAGACATCTCCTCGCACTTCTAAAGAGCCTTGACACACATACCCATGTCATGTGTTCCCATCTGTTGAGCCACCAGCTTCAAAACTGCTATCCTACTCTTTTATTCACTACTGCTTTTTTGCTTTGCGCTTTCCATCTGTTATTCACCACAGAACGATTAGGGAGATGAAATGACTACACTTGCACAAAAGGAAAACACAAGTCACATAATGCATATGACAACATAAAGTTGACATGAATGATACTAATTCCAAATAAGTTACTCCGTTATATTTATAGACTGAAAAAGTAAATAAAAAGTATGCATTTACGTATGTGCAAAATAACAAGTGATCATCATAGATAGCAGCACGGGGATATGGTATTATTATAACTAATTCATACTTTGTTCTAATTAAGGTTTAGACGAGATAACACATTGATAGCAATAGACTTCAAAATAAGATAATACTATCTTTATACCATTCCACAAAAGAAGCTAACCATCACCCATTGTCCCTTGGGTAATAATAATGCAGAATGATGAAAGATTGGAATTTAAAAGGAAAAACAAAAACAGCCTAAAAGAATGCCAAAAAGGACACAAGTTTAATTCATCCACGAAAACTGGTTAGCGGGAAAATCTCAAGTTGAGTGTGCACAATGGAACGAAAGCAAGATGGGCGAGTTAAGCATATAACTAATACATAGCATGTGTCCATGACAATTGAGACCCAAAATGAGGTTCTAATCACACTACTTAATTGCAAGGCCACACCATGCATATAGCATCTATGAAGTCAGCACGTCAACCTCCTGAAAGGTAGGGCTAGCTTCACCTGGTTTGGATATGTGTGGCGGTGGAAATGCGGAATGCTATGAAAAAGACCCGTATGTAAGTAATAACTGTATTAGCTAGATAGAAAAGGATAAATCTTGGGATATATATAAATACAAGGAAGCAAGGACCTTGGGCAGCGTCTTCAACTTCCCCCTCATGGTGAGTGTCTTTTTCTTCATTGTGATCATCATTTTTATCATCAACCATTGGCGACTCGTCGTGCTGCAGAATTAGTTATGAATGTGTTACGGGAGCTCAACATAAAAAGACATATAACAAGCATAGTAACATTTCAAAGCCATGAAATCTACAACACGAAAAAATAAGTTGTATTAAAAGGCTTTAAGTGCAACCAGGATCTAACCACCACGAATGAAAATCTACTTTATAGCATCAATTACGAACGTAATAAATCACCTGCATACTATCGAATGTTATGCATCTGCAATGAAGTGTACATGCATATCACTAGACTAAATATTTAACACGATGTTATGCATTTGTTATCTTGTTTTTCCTACAGATTCATAAGAAGAGGGTTTTCAAATAATAATCATGAAAAGCATGGTCAAGAAAAAACAAACAGAATAAACGTATATCTGAAGATGAATTCTAATAGCCCCCTTTAATACTCGTAAGATATGGGTGGATTAACCATTAAAAATTGCAACATTTTTAATGACTATGGAGACATAAACAAAATGTGAAAGCTAAAATGTGACATCTTTACTACAAATAAAGGCTAATTAACCTAACTAAAGTTTGAATAAAGAATAAGAAAAACCTTTACACCGGACCCGGACGCCTCATTTTTAGTAGCAACTTTTGGCTTTTCTTCATAATTGCCATATATATTTTCAGATCTAATGGACTTGGTGATGTCATCAAAGAAGGTAATATCACCTTCCCACTCCCAGATCTGAATGTTGGACACAGGATTAACAATATTCCGAACATACATAGCGTGTCCGCCTACCATCACAGGCTCTTCCGTATTCGGTTTTAAAACACTAGCAGCGTTTCCGCTTTCAATTATTTTGATCATTTCTTTTTCTAACAAATTTTCTTCTTTCAGGATCCGAGGAGTATTCCAAATATTGTTTCCATTCTCGTCAGAATTTTCCATCAGCCGATAAATGGTTTCAATGATGTCACGAAATTCGTTTCTCATCTTCACAACTTTTAATCTTTTTCTGTTTTGGCAAAAAAAAAAAAAAAAAAAAAAAGGTAATATTACTGTGATAAACCGTGAAACACTATACTATATGATCCCTGGATCTATCTTTCATATGCGATTCTACCACCCTAGACTTTGAACTTTTCGTTTTGAAAGTTCTTATTTTCCGACACTTGTTCTTATCTACTCCCTACACGCAGAATCACCACAAATCTCTCTTATATATGTATTGTTTTGGGTAGTCATATTTACACGGATGATATTTCTTCATCCACAGAAAATTTGGGTAAAATTACTTGTGTGCCCGGCCTCTTTGTACATCTGAGTTTTTATCCAAACTTTTTGCCACGCGTTGCTATTCACTTTCAGTTTCATGTCTTTCCGTATGCTAACTCTCCATCACTACACAACCCTTTAGACAAAAATCTTAAGATGAAAAAATAAATCGCTCATACAAAATCATTTGCATTCACGATCTCCAATCACTATCAGAACTTGCCGATTCGCATTTACCTAGAAGAAATCATCTAATCAGTTGCGGGCTTGTAGCAATGGAATGAAATTCCGTGAACAAAAGGAAATGACAGAGTGGGTTATAAACTTTTTTTTTTTTTTTTTTTTTTGAACAAAGATTAATTTCATTTCAAACCTCACAAAGAAGGAAGATACGACATAACAAATTACATCGAAACATAACCTCACAAACGGAGGAAGATAACAACATAACAAGTTACATCACAAGACATACACCATATAGCTGTAACAGCCTATAACATCACCTTTCAAAGGGTGGGGGGAATCACCCGAGCTTTGACTGAAACTTTCTCAAGTCATGGAGCTTGTAACTCATGATGCTACGGTGTTGTCGCGTCTCACAGATTAGATAAGTTACATTTGGTTTTAGTTTGTGGTTAATTAACGCTTCTATGCATGTCGTTCCTATTTTTCACATATGCGGGCCAACTATTGTCAAGATCACGGTGGTGATGTGAGAATAGCAAATCACGGGATACTATCAACTTCCCACTTAAAACTGTCACAAATTTTTATGATATCAGTTTTCATTTTTTGATCAACTAAATGGTGATTTTCTAAAAGAAAGAACATATAAAGGATGAATATGAATAAGTCAAATATAGATATCCCACGTTCATAGAATCATAGTCACAAAATACTTGCGGATATGTTACACAAAGATTCAAAAAATAAAATAAATCCTAGTTCTTATATTAATATATAATATATAATATAAATAAAATAATAAAAATATCCAACAAAACATTAAAAACATAACTCAAGATGACCCCGTAATTAGCCAATGTACGTGGTCTCAAATCTACACAACAGTGCAACATGAAAACCTACGAAAAACAGCAGACACTGCGGTCCACGACGCAGTCTTGACTCTCCTTAGCACCAGCGCACACTGTCGCTTTCTCCATCGTCGTGCCATCACCTTTTTCTTGGCTCGCTCCAGACACTTTGTTGTTCTCTTTAAAACCGTCTCTTTCTTAGAGAAAGTGTAACTCCTTAGGAACATTTGTCTACATGAGACACTATCCACAACTCGCGGCTTCATATAGAATTCGTGTTGTGGATACTTGTTCACGTTATGATACGTGGCTCTTAATGGAATTCTTGCATCATCTGCACAGTTTGATATGGGAATGTAATGCATGTTTTAATTTTTTTGGTTTGTTTGTTAGGAAGAGCGTGTGTGTATATAATGAAGAAGAGGTATATAAATGTAAACGATGAAGGGTAGAGCATGATGTTAATGACTAATAATGGAGCAATAAATCATCTTTAACGACCAAAATTGGTTGTGGTTGTGCAATTTGACTTACTGGAATTTGTAAATATCAAATAAGTATATGTTATGAATTATAAAAGGCAAATTTTTTATTCGATTTACATCCTGAATTAAAAGATTTACCCGGATTTTTTGGTTTTTTAATATATGAGTATGAGTTTTTTACTTTTAGTTATACTTGACGCCGATGTGACTATACTTTTCTTGTTCAATAAGTATTTTAGTTTTAGTGATTCTTAACGTTAAAAACACTTATTCGGAGAAATATGAAAGAAATAATGATGCAATCATACCTCCTAAATAAGAGATATCATATCGGAATTAAAATATATGTTTTAATTAAACGATGCGTATTAAATTTATTTGCCATTTTTTTTAAAAGACATTTATTGCATACAGTATTGTTTAGTTGAATACTAATAAAGATGTCAATAGATCGGATGTGAATCGAATGAAAGTTAAATTATTATTTTTTTTCAGAATTGCATATATATCCCTCTCAAAATGAATAATTGCATATATATCTTTTTTACAAGTTTTTGATGCACATAATACAATAGTTTTTATGCATGTTTTGGATATATATGCAATTATGCATTTTCGGAAAGATATATATGCAAAAACCCCTTTTTTTATTTATTATTTATTTTTTTTGAAAGATAAATTTCAGTCAACCACAAACGCCACAGACGGTCCTCAAAGCAAGGACCTCCGGAACAAACGACATTACATCAATTCTAAAGGATATTTACACCGTCTATTCCAATCAATACTTTTTAGTCTTGATCTACGACGAATCCAAAAAAAACGACGACAACTTAATATTTTCCACCACTTCAATCGCTCTCCGGGACTTGTTGTTGAAGACTCTAGCATTCCTTTCATTCCATATAGACCACATAGCTGTGTAAATGATACCTCGAAGGACTTGGATCTCTTTTTTAGTCTTTGTCTAATTATCGGTCAACATCAAAAGGTCGCTAATGTCAAACGCGAACACCGGACTTAGTCTACACCATGCTCCCACTCTAGAACAGATTTCGGATGTAAACAGGCATCCTGTGGACAGATGCGTAGAAGTTTCCTGATCAGCATCACAAAGAGGACACAAATCATTGTCTAGCTGAATCCCACGTTTAACCAATTCCACCCTTGTAGGTAACCTGTTTAGATCCGCCCGCCAAACCATAATTTTGCACTTAAGAGGCGTCCATCCGACCCATTTCAGCTTCGAAACATTGGCTGGCATATGTCTATCGGCTATCACCTTCTTTGCTTTATTCATCGTGTATATACCGTCTTTGTCGCCTTCCCACTTCCAGCAATCATCTCCATTCTCCCACTGATAATCATAAATGGCCGATAACAATACAAAAAGTTCACTAACTATAACAACCAGCATTTTCTAGGTCCTTACTCAACCTTAAAACTCGAAGTTATTTTATTTTTAAAGTTTTCATATTTACTTTTGCGTATCACTTTTAACTACTGAGTAACAATACCACACGCGTACCGACCCTACCTTAGTAACGGCATAAATTTGGAGTCAGTAATTTCGTCCTTATTAAAACGTTTCTAAAGTTGTATTTTTCACGTTTATACCAAACCGGAAGACTACGTTTACACTTTAGCTCAACGGGACACAAAATACACGGTATTAAAATAAAACAAAACCCTTTATAAAACAACACACCACCACCCCTCTCTTATTTCTTTTTATCCTTTTCTATGTACAAAGTCAAAAGATATGATAGATCACTATCATCCATTTCCTTGTTCCTGCTGCTTCTTTCTCAGTAATCGATGATCACGAGAAGACTTAAAAGATGATGAAGGAAAGCAACCTTTGCTCAAAATCGCTAGATCACAAGACTCCCTCAAAGAAAGAGTGGTCAAACTCTTCTTCTTTGAATTCTTTTATTTCCAACCGATCCACAAGGGGAGCCACACATCTAGATCTCATCACAAAAGAAGTTCTTAAGAGTTGGGGCTGTGGTTCTCGCTTGGGTTGGATCGGATCGATTTGTGTTTGGGTTTCTTAGTCTCCATTTAATCATCTTCAATCGACTTCACATCCTCTGTAAGGGTTTCATAAATTCTTACAAATTTTTCATGTTGATAATCTTGTTTTTGATTTATATGAATCGAAGTAAAATCTGTTTTGCCGATTGATGTAAGATAATTTTGAAACTCGATAAAGCTTGTGTGGAAAAATAAATAAACTAAAAACAAAAACTAGATTTAATATGGCTCTTGGATGAGAAGTGCTTATCGGCTTATTTTGCCAAATCCTTGTTGTGTTTATTCTATTATAGATCGAACCCAACAGTGGGTTGGTTGCCATCTCCATTTTTGTTGTCGTCTGTTACCATCATTTACAAATCTTACTATTAGCTCACTGATGAAAGAGCCTAACTCACGGCTCGACCGCAAGCTCAAGCGACCCAGCTTGGGTGCATTGAGTTAAATACGGGTGTCTTATTTACCTAATCAAACCAACTTTGGAACCCTTGGTCTCTTTTCTCCTTTTACTCATGGTGTCGAAAACAAAACTCAGTCAACAAGTAGTAATTTAGTAAAAGTATTATACTTTTTCTTTAGGGTTAAATTTGTTTGAAACTTGATATGCTTTAATTAAATGGTTGGATTTGGGTGATGTTTGTGCGCTAGAGGGCTGCTAGGCCACAGCCCAAACGCGAACCCAAATGCCCACATAAGGTCACGTTTGGTTTGAGTCGTCTCGCGAGGTCGTGAGTTGTAACACCCCGCCCTTTTCGAAGAGTTAAACAATCTTACTTACCTTATATCAGCGGAAGCATCTACTCTTATTCGGTCTCAATCAATCTTTTGATTCCTAAAGCGGCTTATCTGGGTTGCACAAATTTTAAAAGAGTTTTTGGTCAGCCAAAGGCCTAGTGAGAATTCATGGTTTTCTCGTAAAAACAATTTATATAATATCAAACATTTTTCCAATAATATCAAACTTGTAAAACGATCATGCAATTTATTCAAATACCATACAAGGACTATTTAATTATCACCTATTCTTATTCAATTCAAAATATCAACAAATTTATATAAATTAATTATTCAACTTAAATCACAATACTAAATATACCAACTGTTCATGTTTTTGTTCGATTCAACGGTTTGAACTATTCAACATACACCCGTTCGGTTCAATGGTTCCAACGATTCATATTTCCAAAAATAGTCTTTATTAATAACGTAACCCACTTTTCATGGCAAACCCGACCTTGTTTGCTCTTACAGTATTTTCGCTTTTTATATGGCAAACCCGACCTTGTTTGCTCTTACACTATTTCCTCTTTTTATATGGCAAACCCGACCTTGTTTGCTCTTACAATATTTCCTCTTTTTATGTGGCAAACCCGACCTTGTTTGCTCTTACCGTGTAACGTTTATCATTATTCTAACGGTTCAGCATATTCACGATACTACATATACATTTAATAACACCACTTTATATGAATATATCAAATTTCACAACCTTCGTATGTAGTTAAACATCTAAAACATGTAGCAAATTATGATCATTTAAACAAGTATGCATGATAGTATCTTTTCAATAAAAAGTGCAACCCAATTTTAATGCGCATGAAAACTCACCTGATAATATCGATCTTATTTGCTTTCACGTCTTGTCAAATAAGTCTCCTTAATCCGAACTGCAACTTCGACAAACACCTCGATTTGAACTACGCCCTTCCTACCTTTTGTGGTTTATGTTGTTCACTCGCTCGGTCTCTATGATCTCTCAGCCTCTCACTTTAGGGTTTATGGTTGTGAATGGTACGATGGGGAGAAGTTATGGTGTGTCTCGTTATTTAAGAACTAACTTGGGCCAAAAATCTCGCAAGAATCCCGACTATTATGAGATTCCAGTAACGCATATTTAATTGGCCTCTTTAAACCACATTTGCTTTTAAATTTAAAAAGGCATGTATTATAATTAACTATATCTACTCTATAATAATACGAAAACCACCCATAATGATTTATTTAGTGTACACATTAGCCCTTAAGGTTATATAAACTCCAATTATTATACTATAAAATTTCCGGGTATTACATGAGTGTTCAAAATTTCTCATGACTTGGCTACTCGAGTTCGACAAAGGAGCGTGTGGCTTACTCGTCTTTGCGTCGAAACAAATCCAACCAATTTTACAAACCCAAAAACTGATAACAAAGTTAAAAATTCAGGCTTGTGTGTGTGGCTGAGCCAAAGCCCAGTAAAGGCCCAACCGGGTGTGTTTGTTGCTGTTCCTCGTCACTGGGCCAAAATTCCATACTTTGGAAATCTGAATGCCTGGAAATTTTAGAAAGCAGATACATAACTTGTCTTTTAAAATGGCATATGAACAATGTATTGGTAAATAAAAAGTACACTTGAATCTCGATCTTTTGTGTGTCAAACCCAAATGGTATGTTCACGTCAGCTTATTCACGACTAATTCCCAACTCACTCGTCTACTACTCGCTATCGACTCATTTATTTTCGGCATACCTTAAACTTATTAAACATACTTTATAAATGAATCTCATAAGCGGATAATGATCTATAACCAAATCTTAATCTTTGAATCGTTAGTCAATATTTCATATAATACTAAACGGGTTTATTTATTTTTTTTATAATACAACGGGTTATTATTTATTGTGGCATCTAGTCACTACATATAATTAAAACTTATACTCGGGTTGTGCCCAATTTTCTAAAAATACATACAACTTATACATCTCCTTTGATAAAACTATTATTTGGAATATAATTTTTACACGCTTCTATTTTACATTCATATATACTTTCTAACGATATTTTTATAATACGAACATATATACACACACACACGACTACTTTACGTGCATTGTCCTTCGGTTTCCGGCGACCCAAAGACTTATTTGTTTTGACACATTTTATTATTCTTACACGTTTACTTAAGCACTTCCGAAAGCCAATGCTAGCCAATATTTACCAAAACTATTTCAACTTAAATGCTACCACACAAGCAACAACGACACAAACACTTTGAAACTTTTAACTTCGTTGAGTCTTAAACTTAAACTGTGAACTAAACTTGCCGTACTAATTTAGGTCGCGTGTCGGTGCCATCCACTATTACTATCTGAATTTGCTCTATTGAGATTTGCTTTGCTGAGGTGAGTTCTCGTAGCCCCTTTTTCATAATGTTTTTCCTTGGGGGAAAATGGTACTCAATTATTGTTTTAACTGTTTTCATGCTGTGATACAATGTTTTCTGTTTTTGGACAATATGTGTGTTTGATTGCTATATGTGACCCATTGTGATGCTAAATTTGTGTAACATGTATGCGCAACTGTTAACTCCGTTTGGAGCCGAAACAAATTGATAGTACTATCAGGGGTAGCTCCCCACTATGAGTAACACGTGTGTAACACTATTGGTAGGTTCAGTTGCCGCTAACGCTGTGTTTCAACTATATGCATATATGCTTACATCTTGCTCACTATTGTCCTACGCTATACTAATCACAGCATCGAGGTTTAACTCCTAAACCTACGAGCTCACCAACTTTATGTTGACGTTTTCGAGTATCCATTTTCAGGTGTTAAGAATGAAGTTGCTATAGAAGGTTGAGTATTGGCCTGGTTTAGCAGACATAAGACAAGACTCTCGGGGCTATGTTCCCGAGAAGTTATGCATTCAGGATGTTTTCTTTAAGGCTTAATCATTGTGAACTTATGTAGCAAGACATCTATTTACCCGTATATTGGGATCGTTGTAACCTTGACTTGTGTTGTGATGCTATGCATTTAGTATTTCTCTATTATGACACCATGTGTTCTTGATCTTGAAGTCACATCCATTAAATGACTTTCCGCTGCGCCATTTTTGGGGTGTGACAGATTGGCATCAGAGCCTTGGTTATAGAGAATTAGGCGGTTTGACCTAGACTATAACCTAAGAACCCTCATATAGTTTGCATAAATAGGGACTGCATGTGCGATTATGCGTGTAGTATGGCACGAAGTGATGATGATTAGTAAATGCAGCAAGATGCTATCTTAAAAATGCCTGGCCAACGTTTTTATGATAACATGATGCGGCAGGGACTTATCAAATTCATGGATTGTCAAATAGGAAGTTGAGTATAGTAGCACGACACGTATACCGACCTTTCCTACCTATATCCTGTCTAACGTTTACCGTTGTCCTACCTTGTAGAATCATGCCTCTAAGAAGGTCGTCTCGAGTTAACCGTGGTGTTCCACCACCGAGGGGTGGAAGGACTGGTGGACGAGGAGGTAGGGCAGGAGGTCGCGGCACGGGCAGCAACGATACCGGCAATGAGACTCTTAATGTTGCTACCATTATCGCCCAGCAACTTCGTGAATTGCTACCCACTATTGTCACCCAAGTTGGTGACCATATGAGTAACCAAGGAAACAATGTGAGTGGGAATAACCAAGCGGACAACGACGGTGGAAGTGATCACGTCAATGATGGGAACAATAACAACGGTAACAGGGGATGTAACTACAAGGAATTCACCGCTTGTAAATCAGTGGATTTTGATGGCAATGGAGGTGCCATAGCTTATACTCGATGGGTAGAAAAGATGGAGTCAGTAATTGACATAAGTTTGTGTGTGAACCGTAAGAAGGTTAAGTTTGCTGCCTGTTCATTGACTGGAAAAGCGTTGACTTGGTGGAACACACAAATTCAGGCTAGGGGCAGGGAAGCTGCCATGGGGATGAGTTGGGATGACTTTAAGGCACTATTAAGGGAGGAGTATTGTCCAGACAACGAGATGCAGAAGCTGGAGCATGAGTTCTACCACCATGCTATGGTAGGAGCGGGTCACACGGCTTATACCGATCGGTTCCATGAGCTCGCTAGACTAGTACCTCATATGGTCACTCCTGAATCCAAAAGAATTGAAAGGTATATCTATGGGTTGGTTCCCGAGATTCGCGGGATGGTGAAAGCAACTGAACCCCCTACTATTCAGAGTGCGATTTTGAAAGTTGCAACCTTAACGGATGAGATGGTTAGGAATGGGACGTTCTCAAAGAGTGGTGACAAGAGGAAGGTCGTAAGCGAGCCGAGTAAGCAAGGTGGTGCAAAGGGTGACAATAAGAAAGCGAAATGGGGAAAAGGATTCATAGCAACAACCACGGGAAAGAAAGGTTATGTGGGCTCTCACCCTATGTGTACCAAATGTAACTACCATCACCCAGAGACTATGCCATGTCAAGTGTGTTTCAATTGCAAAAAGGTTGGTCACATGGCAAAATATTGTCGGGCAGTCGCTAAACAGGTGGCACCAATAAATACCGTCAACCCAAAGGCATGTTATGAATGTGGAAACCCAAATCACCTTCGGAATGCATGTCCTAGGTTGAATGGGACACGGGAGCAGGTGCAGGACAACCAAAATCAAGCTTTAGCGATTGGTGGAAACAATGCAAACCGTGGTAACAATGGTAACCCAGCTCGTGGTCGGGTATTTGTGATGAATGCTGAAAAGGGACGCCAAGATCCGAACATTGTGACGGGTACGTTCTCTTTAAACGACCATTATGCTACTGTGCTATTTGATTCTGGTGCCGATTATAGTTTTGTCTCCACAAAATTCATGCCTTTGTTAAATATGGAACCTAGTAGACTAGGCTTTAGTTACGAAATTAAAATAGCAAGTGGTCAAAAGTTAGAAACAAATAAGATCGTTCGCGGGTGCAAACTAGAGTTAGAAGGCTACACCTTTAGCATCGACTTGATACCATTCGGACACGGAAGCTTTGGCGTAATTGTAGGTATGGATTGGTTGTCCAAGCATAAGGCTGAAATAGTGTGCCACGAGAAGATGGTCCGAATAACACTACCAAACGGTGAGTTACTTAAGGTCTATGGAGAACGACTTGAAGAAAAAGCAAAGCACCTCATGAGCATGAAAGCAGACGAGCTGAAACTAGAAGGTATCCCAATTGTTCGAAACTTCCCAGAAGTATTTCCCGATGACTTATCTGGATTACCCCCTACGCGAGAAGTTGAATTTCAGATAGACTTAATTCCCGGAGCAATGCCGGTTGCAAAGTCTCCCTACCGATTGGCACCCACTGAAATGGAGGAGTTGTCTAATCAACTCAAGGAACTCCAAGACAAAGGTTTCATTCGACCTAGTTCTTCGCCATGGGGAGCACCAGTATTGTTCGTCAAGAAGAAGGATGGTTCGTTTAGAATGTGCATTGACTACCGGGAGCTAAATAAACTAACCATTAAGAACCGTTACCCTCTCCTGAGAATTGACGACCTATTTGACCAACTACAAGGTTCACGATACTTTTCCAAGATAGATCTGCGTTCCGGCTACCATCAGTTACGAGTACACAAAGATGACATCCCAAAGTCCGCATTTAGAACTCGATATGGTCATTTCGAGTTTACGGTTATGCCTTTTGGACTGACAAATGCGCCTGCGGTTTTCATGGACTTGATGAACCGAGTATGTAGGCCATACCTGGATAAATTTGTTATCGTGTTCATCGATGACATTTTGATATATTCCAAAACAAAAGAGGAACATGAAATGCATCTAAAGTTAATCCTAGAGTTACTCAAGAAAGAGAAACTGTACGCCGAATTCTCGAAGTGTGAATTCTGGCTACAGGAAGTCCAATTCCTTGGACATGTAGTTAACAATGATGGTATTCATGTGGATCCTAGCAAGATCGAAGTCGTGAAGAATTGGGAAGCTCCTAAGTCCCCGACAAAAGTCCGCTCATTTTTAGGACTGGCAGGTTATTACCGGCGATTCATCGCAAACTTCTCTAAGATTGACAAACCTCTTACCTTGCTAACTCAAAAGAATAAGAAGTACGAATGGGGTGAGGAACAAGAAGAAGCCTTTCAAACCTTGAAGAACAACCTATGTAATGCTCCAATTCTGGCCCTCCCCGATGGACCAGAAGATTTCGTAGTATATTGTGACACATCATGTCAAGGTCTTGGGTACGTATTAATGCAAAGGGGTAAAGTGATTGCCTATGCATCCCGACAGCTGAAGATCCACGAGAAAAACTATACCACTCATGGTTTGGAGCTAGGCGCTGTAGTGTTCGCTCTCAAGATATGGAGACATTACTTATATGGGAGGAAAAGTATTATCTACACTGATCACAAGAGTCTCCAACATATTTTCGATCAGAAAGAGTTGAATATGCACCAGAGGAGATGGATCGAGCTCTTCAGCGATTATGACTGCGAGATTCGCTACCACCCAGGTAAGGCGAACGTAGTAGCTGATGCTTTGAGTAGGAAGGAAAGACTCAAGCCTAGGAAGGTAAAAGCCATGAGTATAACCATACAGTCAGGTATCAAGGATAAAATACTAGCGGCTCAGAGAGAGGCATCTATGAATATGGATGCACCCACAGAGAAGATGCGAGGTTTGGATAAACAATTGGATAAAAAGAATGACGGGGGACTGTACTTTGTAGACCGAATTTGGGTACCGTTAATTGGTGGTGTGAGAACCCTAATCATGAATGAAGCACATACAACGAGGTACTCCATTCATTCAGGAGTAGATAAGATGTACTACGACCTTAGAGAATTGTATTGGTGGCCTGGGATGAAGAAAGACATAGCTGACTACGTTAGCAAGTGCCTGACTTGCTTGAAGGTAAAGGTTGAGCACCAGAAACCATCTGGTTTGTTACAACAACCGGAAATTCCTGAATGGAAGTGGGAAAAGATAACCATGGACTTCGTTACAAAGTTACCCAGGACTAGTAGCGGGTACGATACAATCTGGGTCATCGTAGACAGATTGACTAAATCTGCACATTTCTTACCAATCCGAGAGGATTACAAGATGGACAAGTTGGCAAGACTCTACATCAATGAGATAGTAGCAAGACACGGTGTGCCTATATCGATCATATCTGACCGTGATAGCCGTTTCACGTCAAACTTTTGGCAATCATTGCAAAAGTCACTGGGAACGCACTTAGATATGAGTACCGCTTACCATCCACAGACCGACGGTCAAAGTGAGCGTACCATACAGACCTTAGAGGACATGCTCAGGGCGTGTGCCATAGACTTCGGTGGTAATTGGGATACTCACCTTCCTTTGGTCGAGTTCTCCTACAACAATAGTTACCATGCTAGCATAAAAATGGCACCATTCAAATCACTTTATGGGCGGAAGTGTCGTTCGCCCATTTCTTGGGCAGAAGCCGGAGAAAGCCAAATGATAGGACCTGAAATAGTGTTAGAGACCACTGAGAAGATCATTCAAATCAAGAATAGACTCAAGGTTGCACGTAGCCGTCAGAAGAGTTATGCCGACAATAGACGGAGACCTCTGGAATTTAGTGTTGGTGATCATGTATTACTTAAGGTATCACCTTGGAAAGGTGTTGTACGATTTGGTAAGAAGGGCAAGCTAGCACCCAGGTACGTAGGACCTTTTGAGATCACTGAGAGAATCGGTCCAGTAGCTTACAGACTGAGGTTACCTCAAGAGCTAAGTAACGTTCATGATACATTTCACGTATCAAACCTTAAGAAGTGCCTTGCTGATCAGAGCTTACACATACCATTGAAAGAGATTCAGATAGATCCCAAGTTACACTTTGTGGAGAAACCTGTTGAGATTGTAGAGCGTGAGGTCAAGAAGTTGAAACGTAGAAAGATACCAATAGTTAAAGTCCGTTGGGATTCAAAGCGTGGACCTGAGTTTACTTGGGAACGAGAGGATCAGATGAGACATAAGTACCCACACCTGTTTGACAATAGTACCAACTGAATTTTGAGGGCAAAATTCACTTAACGGGGGTAGACTATAACAACCAGCATTTTCTAGGTCCTTACTCAACCTTAAAACTGCTATTTTATTTTTAAAGTTTTCATATTTACTTTTGCGTATCACTTTTAACTACTGAGTAACAATACCACACGCGTACCGACCCTACCTTAGTAACGGCATAAATTTGGAATCAGTAATTTCGTCTTTATTAAAACATTTCTAAAGTTGTATTTTTCACGTTTATACCAAACCGGAAGACTACGTTTACACTTTAGCTCAACGGGACACGAAATACACGGTATTAAAATAAAACAAAACCCTTTATATAACAACACACCACCACCCCTCTCTTATTTCTTTTCATCCTTTTATATGTTCAAAGTCAAAAGATATGATAGATCACTATCATCCATTTCCTTGTTCCTGTTGCTTCTTTCTCAGTAGTCGATGATCACGAGAAGACTTAAAAGATGATGAAGGAAAGCAACCTTTGCTCAAAATCGCTATATCACAAGACTCCCTCAAAGAAAGAGTGGTCAAACTCTTCTTCTTTGAATTCTTTTATTTCCAACCGATCCACAAGGGGAGCCACACATCTAGATCTCATCACAAAAGAAGTTCTTAAGAGTTGGGGCTGTGGTTCTCGCTTGGGTTGGATCGGATCGATTTGTGTTTGGGTTTCTTAGTCTCCATTTAATCATCTTCAATCGACTTCACATCCTCTGTAAGGGTTTCATAAATTCTTACAAATTTTTCATGTTGAGAATCTTGTTTTTGATTTATATGAATCGAAGTAAAATCTGTTTTGCCGATTGATGTAAGATAATTTTGTGACTCGATAAAGCTTGTGTGGAAAAATAAATAAACTACAAACAAAAACTAGATTTAATATGGCTCTTGGATGAGAAGTGCTTATCGGCTTATTTTGCGAAATCCTTGTTGTGTTTATTCTATTATAGATCGAACCTAACAGTGGGTTGGTTGCCATATCCATTTTTGTTGTCGTCTGTTACCATCATTTACAAATCTTACTATTAGCTCACTGATGAAAGAACCTAACTCACGGCTCGACTGCAAGCTCAAGCGACCCAGCTTGGGTGCATTGAGTTAAATACGGGTGTGTTATTTACCTAATCAAACCAACTTAGGAACCCTTGGTCTCTTTTCTCCTTTTACTCATGGTGTCGAAAACAAAACTCAGTCAACAAGTAGTAATTTAGTAAAAGTATTATACTTTTTCTTTGGGGTTAAATTTTTTTGAAACTTGATATGCGTTAATTAAATGGTTGGATTTGGGTGATGTTTGTGCGCTGGAGGGCTGCTAGGCCACAGCCCAAACGTGAACCCAAATGCCCACATAAGGTCACGTTTGGTTTGAGTCGTCTCGCGAGGTCGTGAGTGTTCGAAATTTCTCATGACCTGGCTACTCGAGTTCGACAAAGGAGCGTGTGGCTTACTCGTCTTTGCGTCGAAACAAATCCAACCAATTTTACAAACCCAAAAACTGATAACAAAGTTAAAAATTCAGGCTTGTGTGTGTGGCTGAGCCAAAGCCCAGTAAAGGCCCAACCGGGTGTGTTTGTTGCTGTTCCTCGTCACTAGGCCAAAAGTCCATACTTTGGAAATCTGAATGCCTAGAAATTTTAGAAAGCAGATACATAACTTGTCTTTTAAAATGGCATATGAACAATGTATTGGTAAATAAAACGTACACATGAATCTCGATCTTTTGTGTGTCAAACCCAAATGGTATGTTCACGTCAGCTTATTCACGACTAATTCCCAACTCACTCGTCTACTACTCGCTCTCGACTCATTTATTTTTGGCATACCTTAAACTTATTAAACATACTTTATAAATGAATCTCATAAGCGGATAATGATCTATAACCAAATCTTAATCTTTGAATCGTTAGTCAATATTTCATATAATACTAAACGGGTTTATTTTTTTTTTATAATACAACAGGTTATTATTTATTGTGGCATCTAGTCACTACATATAATTAAAACTTATACTCGGGTTGTGCCCAATTTTCTAAAAATACATACAACTTATACTTCTCCTTTGATAAAACTATTATTTTGAATATAATTTTTACACGCTTCTATTTTACATTCATATATACTTTCAAACGATATTTTTATAATACGAACTCTTCTACTATATATATATATATATATATATATATATATATATATATATATATATATATATACACACACACACACACGACTACTTTACGTGCATCGTCCTTCGGTTTCCGGCGACCCAAAGACTTATTTGTTTTGACACATTTTATTATTCTTACACGTTTACTTAAGCACTTCCGAAAGCCAATGCTAGCCAATATTTACCAAAACTATTTCAACTTAAATGCTACCACACAAGCAACAACGACACAAACACTTTGAAACTTTTAACTTCGTTGAGTCTTAAACTTAAACTGTGAACTAAACTTGCCGTACTAATTTAGGTCGCGTGTCGGTGCCATCCACTATTACTATCTGAATTTGCTCTATTGAGATTTGCTTTGCTGAGGTGAGTTCTCGTAGCCCCTTTTTCATAATGTTTTTCCTTGGGGGAAAATGGTACTCAATTATTGTTTTAACTGTTTTCATGCTGTGATACAATGTTTTCTGTTTTTGGACAATATGTGTGTTTGATTGCTATATGTGACCCATTGTGATGCTAAATTTGTGTAACATGTATGCGCAACTGTTTAACTCCATTTGGAGCCGAAACAAATTGATAGTACTATCAGGGGTAGCTCCCCACTATGAGTAACACGTGTGTAACACTATTGGTAGGTTCAGTTGTCGCTAACGCTGTGTTTCAACTATATGCATATATGCTTACATCTTGCTCACTATTGTCCTACGCTATACTAATCACAGCATCGTGGTTTAACTCCTAAACCTACGAGCTCACCAACTTTATGTTGACGTTTTCGAGTATCCATTTTCAGGTGTTAAGAATGAAGTTGCTATAGAAGGTTGAGTATTGGCCTGGCTTAGCAGACATAAGACAAGACTCTCGGGGCTATGTTCCCGAGAAGTTATGCATTCAGGATGTTTTCTTTAAGGCTTATTCATTGTGAACTTATGTAGCAAGACATCTATTTACCCGTATATTGGGATCGTTGTAACCTTGACTTGTGTTGTGATGCTATGCATTTAGTATTTCTCTATTATGACACCATGTGTTCTTGATCTTGAAGTCACATCCATTAAATGACTTTCCGCTGCGCCATTTTTGGGGTGTGACACTAACTTCCTCATTAGTAGAAGGGTTCCTGCGCCACTCCCAAGCTAATTTTTTTACACCATCAACGAACTGAACTCGACTAGCAACCGTGGCCCATTTATGTTTTTCCAATATGAATAAATTTGGATATTGTTTACGCAACGGCCCATTTCCGATCCAATTATCTCCCCAAAAATTAATTGATGAGTCTAAAAAAATAAAATAAAATTAGAGAAAGTATATCTACATCTATATTTATTTATTTTTTTCATCATTCATATTTATATCAAATATTCATTTGAAGTCGTTTCATTCATCCAAGTTAATATTTATTGGATAAGTCGGGTACGGATATCCAATAGATTAGAAAATGAAAAATGATTGTTGTGCCTACTAATAATACCTACAAATATACCTAATAATTTGATTGGTTAATTTAAAAAAATGATTGGTGAAAATTTGGAGAAAGAAAGTACCCAATATAATTGTACAAGTGATTTATGCATTAGACATATTTTTATGCTTGTATTGTAGGTCTAAATAGCATTACTCTTAGAAAATTTTCTTGTAAACTAATCATATTGCTTAATATATATTACGTAATCAGGGTTGGCATCAATACATGATTTCTTTAACACAAAACCGCTAAATGTAACAACCTAGTCTTAACAAATATACTTAATACGTAGTTTATAATATATAAAAGCGTAAGTATAATAAAGTAAATGAAAATATTCATCTCATATTAGAGTGATTGACAAATCAAATCAATATATACATGCAAATATTTTAGTATTATTGTGTAATATAGAAAACTATCAAAAATATATATTTTAGAAATATAAACATATATAATCACTAGTAATAATTTACTATTGCTACCCAAGGTCTTTTACCTAAAAGTATGTGAGTTGTCCATTAATCTAGAGGTTATGGGTTTAAGCCTCGTTAGATGTATTTGTGAGATATATTTTAAAATAGATGATATAAGGTGTAAAAATTGCTGTTGAAAAAAACAAATAAAATAATAATTTATTATTGCTAAGTTATATTTTAGGTGATAAATGGGTCATTCATGGATGACTAATCGTTATTCATATCCGATCCACTAAACATCCATATCCATTATTCATCCATTTACTTTATCACCCATTGCCGTTTTTAATGGATGGACTATGTTACCCGGACACAGCTGAGTGGCCGTCATACCTGGGTCGGTACGACGCGACAATGGATCTGGGTATGAAATCCGGTCTGGACACGCCACCTTGCACTTGGGTACGGCAGGCATTGAATAAGGTGAACCATTGAACCATAGTCACAGGAACGATCGTGTCCTAGATCGCTCGGGATCGCGATCTGGAACGTTAAATTCCGCATTCCGTTTCTGGTGCTATGACTTTGTACATTGAATCCATTTTTTGTGTTATAATTTTCGTGGTGATGGTTTTTCGATGGATACTGATCATACTGTGTTGAAGAAGGAAAAGGTGAAAGAAAGTGGTATGTGAAAGATATGCGGCTGTGTATTGTTACCCTAGGGTTTTGTTATGTTGTTATTTCTTGTTGGGCCAGTTAACATGCATGATAAATGGCCCAACTAAACCCACCCTAAGAATATCTTATTAGTAATTAATAATGGACTTTACACAAATTTATGTCATTTTGTACTAATTTTGCACGAATTATCTATATGTATATATTTTTTTTTAAAATTATTGCCGTATCCGTACCCGAGTCCAAAGTTAGGACGGTGTCCCCGTGTCCTAAATTTTTTTGAATGACGTATCCGACAGTCGGATCCATACCAATATCGGATACCCGTACCCGTCAATGTAACATAGTGGATGGATCCACTAATTCGATGAATCAGGTATACACTGCCATCCTCGAAACTAACGTCTTAAATGTGCTCAAGTTCAAGTGAATGCAAAAAATAAAATTATCTCTACCAAAGCAATAAACGTATTCTAAGTATTTTAAATTTATAATTATTTTTTAACCTCATGCATGTACGAAACTGTTATATTAAATTTATCTAAAATATTATGTAAAAATAATGTAGATTTATATAGTTATGATTCTCGTGCACGCTCGAGTTTTTTCATAAATTTTTATTATGTCTTAATATCGATTAATATTTTGTATATACTTTTGTTGGATGAAGTATTGGACTTTATTTAACAAGCATGGTATTGAGATTGATGTTCTTTAAATTTAATTATATATATCATGTGTTTAATAGCAGTAATGACTTTTGAAAAAATGATTTTCTGAGATTTAAGGTTAAAAGGGCAAATTTGATAGAAAAGACCAAATTTGTCATCCAATTTTTAAAGAGAATATATTTGCTATTAGATTTAAGAAGTTGTGGCAAATTTGCCACTCCAGGTTGCTAATCAGATGTTTTGGGGTCTCATGTGGCAAATGTGTCATACAAATCCAATTTATTTGGTGGTGACATGGATTATATTTTCCTACCAGATTAGAAAATGGATCGCCAAAACAGACTTGTTTGCGTTGAATGTATGATGGGTGAAAAGGAGGTCCCATTATTTAAAGTGGTTGTTAGAGTATACTAGTGTTATTTTAGAGTCGTCATGTACTCTTATTTATAGGGTACTACACTACTACTAGTCAAAGTGTTCGAGGGAAGAAAAGAACACAACCTCTTATTTGTAACTCCATTTTAGAGGTGGCAAAACGGGCGGACCGGGCAGGCACGGGCTACAGGCTAAACGGGCTACGGGCTAAACGAGCGCGGGCCAAACGGGCGCATGTTATACGAATTGCTTTAGAAATAACCTAAAACAACAAAAAAAATTCCTCAAATGTAACACCTCATTTATAAAATATACTAAATCCATAAGTTTTTTTTATTAAAAACAATTTAAATGTTCTCCAATTGAGAGAAAAATATGTGTCCATTATGTCTATTTAACTTTTAAATGGGCAATAAATGCCCATTTAAAAAAAAAGAGGGAGACCCAAATGTGCCCAAATCTTCTAAAAATTTGCCCATTTAGCCTTTTTTTTTTTTTTTTTTTTTTTTTTTTGGGCACAAATTGCCACATCTACTCCATTTACATATTTTGCCGTGTCATATTGCCACATAACACAAAAAGTTTTAAAATCTAGGTTGACGCAGCATGTTCAATTGGTTGAATCGGAAACCAAGCCAGATGCGACCAGGTTTTTGCTTGTTTAAGAACAGGATTGAACCGTCGATTTTTTGTTGACCCGTTTTGATGAACCCGACCGGGTCATGACTTTTTATCAAAAAAAATCTATCAAAACTTTTTTCCATCAAACTTTCTAAGTTTAATTGACAAGTTAGTGAGGACTAATGTTAGTTAAAATTTTGTAAAACAGTAAATTAAAGTTATGAACTATCTTTGAAACGCCAACTATATAGTTTTAATATAGATTGTTATAACTTAGAATCAAAAATTGATTGTTGTTGCAAATCTTTGCTATATTATTATAGTTATAGAAAAAACAAAGTTTATTAGTAGAGGCTTTTCATCGATTCAATTGAATGTAGGAATAAAGTCTGATAAATCATGGGATTATGCAACACTACATACTAAATATAGAAAAAAGCTACATAACTATAGAACTTGTTCGGCCCGGTGGTTCAACCAGTGACCTGGTGAACCGGTGACTAAACAGGGTCGATAAAAAAAAATGGGTTATAAAACAATGCATAAAAGTATGAGTAAAGATCATTTGAGGACCAAACTTTTTTTACATACCAAGGGACTAATCTCCACCCTCCATCTTCCCTCCATCTTTATTTGATCTAGTGGATGAGATTAATCCCAACAATTTAAAAAACCCACTTTCAACCTTTATTTTCAAATATTAATATCTTTCAAACCGTTAATCGTTAAGCGAAAAAAAATATACCGTTACGACGAGCATTTAATTATCTTTCTATAGATAGGCTAATTGATATATTTTCGATAATTTTTTTTTTCGTTTTTTTCATGTTTTTTTTCGTGGCCGAAAAAATCATATATGATTTTACATATAATATCATATATGATATTATATGTAAAATCATATATGATATTGCATATTATATATGATATGCAATATCATATATGATATCATATATGATATTATATGTAATATCATATATGATATTGCATATCATATATGATATGCAATATCATATATGATTTTTTTTTCCGGCCACGAAAAAAAAACGTGAAAAAACGATTTTTTTTTCCGAAAGTATATCAAAGTGCCCGTCTATAGGAAGATAATTAAATGCCCGTCGCGATGGTGTAATTATTTTCGCTTAACGATTAACGGTTTAAGAGATATTTAAATTATAAAAAATGGATGAAATAATAAAATGCTTTTAATCTCAACCATTGATTTCCTTTTTAGATGGATGATGGGGATGAGTCCCTTGATATGTTAGAAATGTTTGGTTTGTAGAATAACTCGACTCTAAAAGTATTCCTTGTCAGCAACCTAAATGAGAGGAGTGGCAAATTTGCCCCAACTTCTCAAATCTGGTGGCAGATGTGATTTCTTTAAAAATTTGATGACAAATTTGAAATGTTTTAAAATCCGGGCTTTTAATTGACCCAGTTGAGTGACCAGTTCACCAGTTCGACCGGTTTCAGGTCAACCCGATTTTCTTTCCAAAAGTATTGCCCAACACCACGTGCCAGTTTTACTCCATGGTTTAACTTATATGCATGTATTTTTTTTTTTTGAAAGTTAGAGATGGGACTTGGTTACTTGGCATATTTTTGGTTCATGTATACTTATATTGTGTATTGTTTATATTGTGTGTTGTTAACTTTTATTTATTTATTTATTATTATTTTTTTTTTCATTACCGTATATCCATCATAAATATTCAAGCCATCTTTTAGAATTTTAACAAGTAAAATCCCATTGTACAACTATATTTAATAATTCAAGAAAAAGAGTTTATGTAGTCAAGTGCTAGAAAACAGATAGACTAAACTACCTTTTTATAAGACAAAAATACACCGTTGGTCTTTAAACTTACCAAAAAATCACCGGGGGACAAAACTTGGGATTTTCGTCGACGGGAGTCCAAAAATTGAGATTTTGAGGTTAAAGAGGTCCTTTAACCCATTTTCCCTGGTCAATGTCCATTATCTATTGTCAAATCTCGTTATTCGTGCAAAAATATATATAAAGTCATTCATCTTCTTTTTCTCACATTTCTCATACACTTCATCTCCAAACTCACATTCACCAACCACCACTCCTTCCAAATACTTACACTCTGTTCCCGAGTTTATTTTCTGGAGTGAAAGGGAAAAGTATGAGATGGTAATAAAAAAGGTTTGTGTTCCAGAGATTTTTTAGGAGGGGAGAGGAAAGTAAAGGGTAGTAAATTACATCAAAATTACTCTTCTAATTTACTTTTCAAATTGGGATGAAATAGAGTGAAGTTGATTTTAAAGCTCTTTTTTGGTTACTTCATTCTCTTTTCTTTCCAACTCGGGAACACAAGATAAAAAAATATTTTTTTATTCCTCTCCTCTTTACTTCACTCGTTTTTCCCTCTCCATCTCTCTTCCTTCCGTTTTATACTCGGAAACAGAGCGTTACATTTTTATAAACATTTTCTAATTATTATTTTTTATAAAAATTTATCATCAGCATCATCATGCCTGGGTTAGTTTCTGTTAGAACACCACCAACTATCACCATATATCCATTTGTTAAAACACCGCCATCATTATTTTGAAACCCAGATTCCGGCCACCACACGTTGGCTTTCATGTTGGTATTTTAGTGTAAACTAAATTGTGTTTAATATGCAAATAAAGATCGACACTTAGTTGCAAATGAGGGTCGATATTTAGTTACATATTAATGGGACTAACGAGGGTTCAAAGGGGAGATGGTACGGCTAGGTATAGCAGTTAGTACGGCTGGTTATGTAAGGAACTGCTAGGCTTGTATCGAAGGTACTGCTAGGCTTATGAAGGTACTGCTAGTTTATAAGCCTGCTGCTACTTTCTGTAACTGTTTTACAGTTATTGTCCTTTTGTAAAACAGTTTCTATAACCATTTTGGGACCTATAAATTATCCCATGTATTCTCAATTGAGGGGGACGAAAAAATGGAGAAAAACATAGAAATATACACAACGAAAAGTGTATTGATCAAAACACCCTTTGATCATAATTTTCTGCAAACATACATACATACTTATCTTGAATCGAATTCGATTTTATCCGATCATAACTTGGTAGCCACTCCATTTTATTGATCTGAAAGTGTACATACACGACTTCGGATTTCTATCGGGTTACAATTTATTCACCACAAACTACCCATATAAACAACAAAGATCAATAAAATTCATTGATGACGCATGGTGATTCGATTGGTGATAGGACATCCAAGTTCGTGAAGTTGGTGAATTTTGAAAGACAAGATGGGTATATGATCTTGGAAGATGGTATAAAAGTATGGAATTGATTCGATCTTACAATCTGATACTATTTTTTAATGATAATCAAGATTGGTGTATCTGTAAGGAAGTGAAAAGAGATGACACTCAAATTCGAATGTTTGTCATGTTAGAAAGTTATCTTGGAATCTAGATAAGAACCACTCTGATGATGATATTCAAACGGTGGAATATATGATGCGTTTCGGCCATATTTACGGTAAACAATTTCTGTTATTTGTTATTGGGCTATGATACTTATAGATACTAATTGCATGACATCTGTTAAATGATATTATATAATAAGAATCTTTATTATATGTTAAGGCAATTTTAAATAAAGATTGCTCTTTCTTGTTTAATACAAGATTGCTCTTCCTTACGTGATTGATATTAATATGATGAATCATGGCTTATCAATATGATGTGTATCTGGTAATTGCTATTACTTTTGTTAAGTATTGGCTGATAATTTCAGAAAGATGGGACTTTCATTTGTTTCTTTATATGCCAATTGGAAGAGAAATAGAATTTAAATGAATGATCATAAACTGATGACTAATATGTTTCTGATTTTCAAGTGCTTAGAAACATTAGTATCTTCTTTTTATTTATAAAAGAAGGTTGTCCCATTTTTCTAGCATTAAGTTTTATAAAACTTGTTTCAAAGTCATATATGATTGAAAGCAAAACTTGGGATGTTGATCGTAAATGATTAACAGTAATGGGTATACGTTTCACCCATGTTATTAATCACAGATCATATTGTTGAGTTATGGTTTCATGAGTCATGGTACATGGAGTGACTCTGCTTCAAGTCTTATTCTTGAAGGGTGAACTGGAATAGGAAGTTTACAGTAACCGAAACAATAACATAAACTTTGTAAACTTGCAAGTCTTTGCATGTGGGTTGTGGTTTAGATTACAACAACTATTTTGTTGCATGAGTATGGCTTTACATCAATGCAACGAGTTTTCTAAAATTGAAAAGATATCATATTGATTGTACGTCAATATACATTGGTATGTTTAAACCAAGTAATTGCTTACTTCGTTAAGCCACTGGTTTTAATTTAGACTACAACAGAAATCCTAAAGTATTAAAAGGATAAATTGATATCAAGAAACATGAGACCACTTTAATTTCTTAAGTTTTGCATGATAAAGATCACTAGTTATTTTCTAAACAGAAAATAGAGTGGGGATAAGACATGTGATATCATTTTTGAAAACATGTCTTGATGCAAACTGAAAAGATACAATGCAACCCGTCAATGGAACGAGTAGGCTTGTCGATAAAGTTTTTACTCGAAATAAACATAAGGAGTCATGTTTGTTGGAAATTTATTTGATGGGTTTAAATTGCATTAAGTTATTAATCAAATGATTTGTTCTAAACATACGTGGCTCAAGTTTGAGTACGTTGGTTACTATCATGTTGATTAATTGTTTCACTTCCATGTTTGCAATAATTACGTTTTGTGTCATCCATTGATGTGTTATCAATATTGTGCAAGTACCTAATTGTCTATTTGATTGCTTGGTTAATATAATCATATAAAAGGCCTGCTCAATAGTAATTTATGGAATTTGCTTATTACTCCATCTCTAGGTTATAAATATTATGTCATTAATTTCATAGATGTTCATCACGTTATTGCTATGTTTGCTTATTGCATGAAAAGGATGAAGCTCTTGTTAAATTTTGAATTTATAACAAGAGGTAGAACTTCATCAAAAAGGGTTTGATGAAAATCTTATGTACCGATAGTGGACATTGAAAGAAATGGTGATTTCAATGTTGTTTTATTCTGGGTTAAGTGAAGGATCCTGGAGTTAAGCCATGTTAATGGCTTGTTACTTGCTAAACCGTATTCCCGGTAAAAGCAACAAAAATACCTCATGTGAACTTTGGCACAAAAAGGCACCAAACTTGATTTTCTCAAGGTTTGGAAATGTAGGGCTGTGGTTAGGCTCGCGGAACCTATAAGGAACACTTTAGGTGAAAAAGGTATAGATTGCATATATGTTGAATATGCTGGAAAACTCATATGTTTATAGATTCTATGTATTAGAATCAAATGAGTATGTTTCGGTGAACTCGTTGATAGAGTCACGAGATGCAATCTTTGATGGAGAAAGATTCACATCTATACCAAGGCCAAGGGACATGATTCATAGTTCGAAGGCACCGGTTAAGACCGAGAATGTTCCATCGACTAGCACTGAACCAAGAAAAGGTACAAGAGTTAAAAAAAAAAAAAAAAAAAAAAAAAAAAAAAAAAAAAAAAAAAAAAAAAAAAAAAAAAACTTTTGGTGATGATTTTCAAATACCAAATCAAGTTGATGAGACAAAGGAATTCTTGTCATCTAAATTTGCTATGAAGGACATGGGGGAGGTGGAAGTGATCTTAGGTATCAAGATCATTCATGAGAACAAAAGGTATCTCATTCTCTCAATCACATTACATTGAGAAGTTCTTGGATAAGTTCAATTTCAAGGATTGTTCTCCCATAGGTACTCCCATGGATCTAAATCTTAAGATATTACCAAATAAAGGTAAAGGTGTCTCATCTTGAATACTCAAAAGGATTACATCGTTAATGTATGCCATGGTAATTATAAGGCCTTATATAGCATATGCGGTTGGAAAGCTTAGTAGGTTTACTAGCAATCCTAGTACATTTCATTGGCATGCTTTGGGTTGAGTATTCTAGTACATGAAAGGAACGGTTGATTATCAATTAACTTACATTGGGTTTCCTTCGGTAATTGAAGGCGTTTGCAATGCAAGTTGGATATCCAATAAAGAAAATCATTCTTTTACATTTGGATGGGTGTTCCTTCTTTGGGGAGGTGTCATTAGTTGGGCATCAAAGAAACAGACTTGCATAACAAACTCAACTATGGAATTTGAGTTTGTTGCTTTGGCAGCAGCTAGTAATGAGGCTGAAGTTAAGGAATTTGATTTATTAAATTCCATTGTGGCCAAAGCAGATTTCTTCTATTTCTATCAGGTGTGATAGTCAAGTTACTTTGGCTAAGGTTTATAGTCAAATGAATAATGGCAAGTCAAGATACTTAGGTGTGTGACAGAGCATGGTTCGTGAGCTCATAATGCAAGGTGTCATATTCGTTGAGTGGGTTGTAACTCATCGGAATTAAGCTGATCATTTAACCAAAAGGTTATGTAGAGTACTCGTGAAAGGATCAGCTGTGGGATTGAGGTTAAAGTCCATATGAAAACTCTCATGTTAAGATACCCAATTCACCACCTAATATGACGTTAGGTGCTGAATTTTGAATGTGGAAAGCTTAACATCTAGAGTTTGGAACACAATATAAAATGATCTCAAAGGTATGTGTTCGGATCTGTAAGTTAAGGAAGGTTGAAGAGTTCTTCTTAATAGTTCTTTTGAAAAATTGCATTTGCAGGTGTGAGATTAAAAGAACTACCTATTAAGTATGAAGTTTAGCTGCTTCAAGAAGCTGGGACTTGGCTTTGATATACTTATGAAGGATAGGGATACAGGCTAGTAAAATAAAGTATCAAGTAAGAATTAAGTATGTAAAAGTTAATGTGTATATTATCTTCAGGTATTCAATAGCAATACTACAAGGTTCAATCTTTCGGGAAACCTTGGTATTCGAATATTTGGAATGCGTAATATACTAAGATGAAATTCAATCGTCTCGACATTTCATTTAAGCATTAGTTTGATTGTTTGCGGTGATAAGTTAGTTAATTTATGATTACACTAAAATGGGGGAGGTTTGTTGGTATTTTAGTGTAAACTAAATTGTGTTTAATATGCAAATAAAGATCGACACTTAGTTGCAAATGAGGGTCGATATTTAGTTACATATTAATGGGACTAACGAGGGTTCAAAGGGGAGATGGTACGGCTAGGTATAGCAGTTAGTACGGCTGGTTATGTAAGGAACTGCTAGGCTTGTATCGAAGGTACTGCTAGGCTTATGAAGGTACTGCTAGTTTATAAGCCTGCTGCTACTTTCTGTAACTGTTTTACAGTTATTGTCCTTTTGTAAAACAGTTTCTATAACCATTTTGGGACCTATAAATTATCCCATGTATTCTCAATTGAGGGGGACGAAAAAATGGAGAAAAACATAGAAATATACACAACGAAAAGTGTATTGATCAAAACACCCTTTGATCATAATTTTCTGCAAACATACATACATACTTATCTTGAATCGAATTCGATTTTATCCGATCATAACTTGGTAGCCACTCCATTTTATTGATCTGAAAGTGTACATACACGACTTCGGATTTCTATCGGGTTACAATTTATTCACCACAAACTACCCATATAAACAACATTTCATATCTTTTATTGTTACCTTTTATTTTTCTTTCTTTTTGAGAATGATAAGATATACATATACTAGTTTTGAATCTAGGCTTTTGCAGTTTTCGTTGCCTTTTCTCATTGCTGATTTTAACTTTAAAATGAAATGTATTTTCTTTACAAGCTTTACAACAGTTTCCTTTTTAGTCTTTGTTGACTTATTTCTCTATGCAAGAATAGTTTGATTCTAGATTTGAAGAATCTATGATCAATATTGAATATTTGAAAGATTACCCGTTTGACCTTCATAGTCAAACACCATCTCTATTTGTGTGTTCTTTTTCCACCAACACTTTAACAGAAATTGACTTACACTACCAGTCATGGTTATTTTTACTTACTTGGAGCTAGGTGTCCAATACTTTTGGTAGTGTTTTTTTATGAATAACTTTTGACTTTTTAACGAAATAATCCGAACTTCCGCTTGTCTTCACTTGAGATGTTAGTTAAGGCAAGAACTACCCCTTTTTAGTTAGATTCTTGTTCTCCTTTGCTCTTCATATATATGACTGTTTAAAGACTTGTGACTAGGTGATACAATAGTGTTTTTATGTTTTAATTCATCTTAAGGGAGAGTGTACCAAATTAAGTTTAGGAGAGTACCAAATTAAGTTTAGCTTTTGCGGAAGAGAGGTTTTGAGATATGTTTTTTTTTTTTTTTATTAGCTTTAATGTTGGATTAGCTCTTGATCCTCAAAGGCTTTACGACTTTACTTCTTCATGGTTATCTAGGAAACCGAAAACAAATTTGTATTCTGTGTTCCTCACTATTAACTCGTTTATATTTTATACAAATGTCTTTGGTAATGAAGTAAATCTTAAAGAAATCGTCATCCATTTACAAAAATATGTTAACATTTGTAAATGAGTACAGTAGGTTTGCACCATAAGTATTGATTCGCTGGTTATACTCAAGATGCATACTTTTGGCAAATTGTTGGCACATGACATGCATATTTGTTGGCTGGAAATTCTTACCGGATCACTGACCCAGCCATATATGCTCGATGTGAGTAAAAGTGTTTTTTTTTTCTAAAAAATTGGTTATGTTTTTTGCAGGTTCTCAATCTTATAGATGAGGACTAGTTTCAAGGTTATCCCATCAGTAAAAGAAAGCTCAAGGAACTGCTTGGACAGTTGGACACACTCCATCACATGTTGTTGCTGGGGCTGTGCTCGGGATTCTGGTGGCTTGTTTTTGTTGCCAAGGCTGCTTTGGTGCGATCTGAATTCTTACATCTTCTCTTTGCAAGGATGCTTTTAGAGCAACCCTACTGGTATTGAGATATGGGCCTCATTTTTGGTGGTTTATTGAATTATATATCTATAAAGAAACAAGTTTTCATGTAATCCCAATGTTGAAGCATATTTCTGTCGGGTAGATCTTGACGGCTCTCGCCTGCCTTTCGTCTTCGTCCCGAGCTTGAAAGTATACTACAAACATGAAAGAACCCATTAGAAGGGGTCCCGAGGCCGAAGCCCCAGGAACCACCCTCCGACGGTCAAGTCAGAACCTCGATTATAGAGGATTTAGTATAAATGTATATAGTGAGTTGTGGTGTATTGTGTGTATGTCATGATATGAGATGAGATAGTGACATATATATAGAGAGAGAAAGGGTAGGTACCAAATTGGTACCTCGATACCTGTTCTGTCTTGAGAAGGAACACGCCGAGCTACTCTTAGTCTAGGTACTAGGTGTCAGGTCACATGGGAGACACAATCCCGCAATATCCGGGTTAGGCGGAGTCATCCGGTTCTTGCATCGGACTGTTGGGCAAAAGGATGTACCTGTATAAAAAGGGGTGTATACCTTTACGGTCCTTCGGCACATGCCCTTCGGACAAGAGCAGCATCTGCCTTCCGGTAATTTCCTTTGGACTGAAGGGGACTCTTCGGTCCGGCACATGTCGTCCGGACACATACGTCAACATGTCCCCCCAGTATTGTAGTATCGGTTGAAGACCGATGGTGTAATACTTATATAATATCTTTATGCCTTTCGGCACACGTTGTCCGGGCACATACATAAACATGTCCCCCCAGTATTGTAGTATCGGTTGAGACCGATGGTGCAATACTTAAATAATATCTTTATGGCCTTTCGGCACGTCATTCAGACACGTGTAGTATCTTATGGCATTTCAGCCTTTATCATTCGGACATGCCTTCCATTCAACGACCATCTTAGAGTAGTTCACCAAGTGGCCAATAAGTCGGTGCTTCATAAGGCGAGTTGGGTCCGTCAGACCACACACGCCATCACCCAACAAGTTGCAAGCGGAAATTTCTTGTTAATATTATTCTTATTGTATAACTTCAGAGTAGCCCAGAAAACACGTGATTATAGACTTTGGTTTAAGGCTCAATTATCTTAGGCTAGCTCGATGAGCCTTCATGACAACTCGAAGGGGATTCATTTGGCTCGAAAAGCTTGAATACATGTATAAGTGTTTTCTTGGGTAAAATTGGCAACTTTTATATCCAACAATTTCATCATGAGCAATCTGACTAGTTTATTACACGGATGAGTATGTGACCCATCAAACTTCCAAATATTGTTTTAGTTTGAGCAACTAGATGGTCTAGTCCTTCCTAAATCGATAAAATGGGCCTCATGGGTGCCATGGATGGCAAGCCATACTATTTGTACATGCTGCAAGTGTACCAGAAAATTGTAGTACCAGCTGATCCTCAAGTCTCTACAATGCGATGATGGGTGGTACTGGATGGCGGTGGGGGTGACTGAGATGATGGTGGTGTTGGTGGTGGTAGTGTGGGTGAGTGAGGTGATAGTGTAAACTTTTAGACTAAATACACCAGTCCCTAAGGTTGTACCACCAAAATAATTAACAAAAGTGGAAATGTCTATTATGCCCTTTTGCCAAAAAGTAAAACGGACGTTGACTGAGGGAAAATGGTCAAGGGACATCTTGTTGGAATTTATGTAATCTACTTATCAAATAATAACATATAATCATCAAAAGAGCGCAGTGGAATAATTAAATCATATAGTGCAAATAATTAACCTAAAAAGTAAACGTACCTTGTTGGCTTCCATTGCAATTAGGGTTTATAGAAAATTCCCACTTAAATCAAACACAAGATCAAAACCCATAAACCCTAATTAAGGGTTTATAGAAATCGACAAAAGGGTTTAGTTGAATACTTCACCACCAAAAATCCAAAGTAGGATTTCTCTACGATCTCGCACACACGTTGTTATAGCAATTCAATTAGAATGCTAGTTCTCAATCACGAAACAAATCAATCTCTGGCAATCAACAACCAAAATCGAAACCTTAACCTTACTTTGGGAGGAGATCAATTGGCTATAGAGGATAAGAGAAGATTGACTTGTTAGGTTTTCAAGTTATGAGAATAATGAAGCCTAAAGGGTTCATTATATAGATTTCTCATAGCTAATAAAAACCATCCCACCACACATGTGGGATGAGTGGGTTTTCGTGAAATAATCAATATAATACATTACTAATATTAATTGAATCTTTAAACATAACGTGTGCGATCTCATAGGCTCGAGTTCGAAACCGGACATACGTTTATAAATATGTTCACAATCCAACAGCTCCCACTTTGACATATTTTAATAAACGTAATGACATTGGTTAGCGTCTAGCAACACACCAATGCCCCCAAAACAACTAGAGTGTGGCTTCATGAAACACAATTAATGATTCATTATTATAATATCCTTTTGTTTCAAATACTATGTTAAATATGGATATGGATCTAAGTCATTCGATAATTTAACTATTCTGTTTCTCGTTATATCTGATTGATCAAGATTACCAAAATCATCGGGACGTATTCTAGATATCTTTTGGGTGTGGCTACACATACATCTGAGCAACTCTATGAGGGGCCTAGTAGTATTATACTTCAAAATAAATTCGAATGAACAAATTCTATCTTGACTAATCGTAATTCATGAATTTCACAACACTTCTGAAAATAGCCCGTATGACTACCGGTTACGGATAGCGGTAAACTGTTTCACAGAAATGGGCTCCACTCACGACCATTCCGGCTTGTGTCTCAGTCTAAGGGTAAATGAAGTTTATCATTAACATGATTTACTTGATGACAAAGATCCATAAAGTACAATCATGTAGTTGGGATAAGTCCGATATGCAATCATTTGAATATCATGTGAGTTTGGCATGACCTTCCATCAATATACAAAATATATTTTAACCAATCCCTCAGATTTGTCGTAATTCAATCATATTCCCATATAATTGATTGACAATGAACAATTAAGAATAACATAAGTTATTCATGGAGTTAAACATGCAAATATAGGATACACCTTATTATAAATGAAAACAAATATACCAAGTTTTTTAATTCATTAAAATAATACTTAATTGTTTAATACATCCCTTATTGAAATAATAAATAGATCAATGCATGATAATTCTAGTTGATGAATTATACCTTAAGTCATGACAATAATACTTACTGTAAGAATTCAATTAGGGAAGTTTTTATATGTGTGCATTCAAATATCTTAATATTGCCACATAATATTTCATAAGGTGTGTGACAACATCAAACACCTACTCATGACTTTCAAACTTCTAAAGTTTAAAGTATCATTATTCTTTAATTTATAATGTAATTATACTTTTAGTTGTGCACAATTGGTTTACATGGTCATTAACAAAGATGAAATCCTACCATGACTAGTATTGAGTGTCATCTAGGGATGAGCACGATATCGGTCCCGTACCGATCCCGTACCGAATTAGTGGTACCGATTTTTTCCCGAGCATAAATAGTGGTACCGGTACCGTACCAAACGGGATTCGGATACCGGTACCGGTACCGGGAAATCGGGTTTTTCCCGTTTTTATTTGGGAATTTCCCGATTTGGTACCGGTCCCGTACCGAATTAGTAGTCCCGATTTTTTTTCACCTTATTTCGTAGTCCCGGTACCGTACCATATATCGGTAACGGTACCGGTTCGGTTCCAGGATTTAGGTCGAAATGCCCATCCCTAGTGTCATCTCAATTAAACCAGCAAACAATAATATGCTCTTTTACAAAATCTGTAAACTTTGAATATTTATTATGTAATGTTTGGTTTTTGATGAGAATGAATGATAATATGGAGTCCCATGTATCAATGCAAGTTCAATCACCATGAGTAACCACAAGACTTTGATGTGACACCAATGGCCGAAAGCGGTTAAAATTACCGAACAACCTCTTTGAAAAAGAGAAGAAGAAAAAAAAAAAAAAAAAAAAAAAAACCTTTGCGTAAACGGTAAACCAACCCAACAAAAAGTAGTAAAAACTAGGCCTGGTAATAATAAAAACCATTTCTGTTGACTATCATCACCATGGACATCATTGACGAAGACATGATGCTCCTCCTGACGGAGCAAGGCCGTGAACTCACCACTGCCATCACTGCAGATTCCGACCTCGATTCGCATTTTATCTCCGAATGCAAGAAGCCATAACTGCCTCCATCTCTTTAACCGCCAATTCTTCATCATCGTCACAATAATCGTTACTCATTTTAACCAAAGAACGACTCACCGTCGGTATCGCACACATACTCGCTAACAAGGTTACCTTTTCACCAAAAAGTGAACCCAGAAGGCCAAAAGTTACTAAGGATAAAGTTGAAACCATTATCCTAAAATAAGTTACAGTATATATCAACTCATTCATCCAAAACCATACACAGCAATGATAACAGTTGCACGTTAATTCCGATTTTGACCACAATGATATGCAAAATGTGGACCAAAACGTGTACGTTAATTCAAATTTGACCACATGCCAACATTCATTAACAAAAGGATCCCACGAGTCATGACGTCTAGCTAGTAGTAAGTAGTAACATCAACATAAAGATTAATTTCAGCGCCTATCATCTATAATGTTGCGCTCATCCCAGATTGGACAACTGCAAGTTGCTTTCTTGTTGATCCACTCAGCTCCACACGTGTAGCAAAACTGATATCCGCATCTGAAATGGCATTCCAAGTTACAACCACAGTTTACAAGTAGCAGGTGCTATTTTTTATATACTTCAAGCAATCAAATCAGCATTGTCATCTTAATGGATCTATGTAGAACTTTTGTATATTAACGGTTCTCAATATCATATATGTTTATTACTCGTACTTTCTTAGACTACCCAACCTATATAAATATTACATTTAAAAAGAGTACAAGATGGTGGACAGGGTAACTGGACAATGCAGGTTTTAGTGTTGGTCTACACAGATAAGATCTGGTTGGGCCGACCCACAGCACTTGTTTATTCATCATATAAACAATAAATGTGATAACAGAAACCTATATTACAATAACAATCTATAGTTTAATAATAAAGCGATGTCAAAGGTTTTATTCATTTGAGTAAACTTAGGACGACTCGCATCCGTTTTGGTAGATCTTTTTAACTTAACCCATTTGTCCATTTATAAAAACTCAGATAAACCCACATACAGGAAAATGGGGAATTGCCACTTCTTGTAATTCCAGAAAAAAAAAAAAAAAAAAAAAAAAAAAAAAAAAAAAAAAAAAAAAAAAAAAAAAAAAAGATGGAGATAGATAATACAAATACCTGCAATAAATATGATAGCACCCTGCGGCAAGTTCAACCAGATTCTTGCACTTGATACACTGGCGCCAACTATTTTGTGTTGCAAGAGACTTAAGTTTAGCCTCATTAGCAGATCGATTTGGGTAATACATCTTGTAGTCAGAGCAGGTAAAGTTATCATGCCATGGTACTTTGCAATTGACACAAAAGAGGCGATGACATTTAACGCATTTTCTCATTCCAGTTCCTTGTGCAACAGCAGATGAACTAGCAGTAAATTCTTGAACTTCGCTTTTTGACATTAAATTTGAGCAATTAGAAAACGGGCAATAAACTTTTTCTGTTGTAGGAATAGAAGCTTCTTTTATCCGTAAGCTCATAATATCATATAATTCCGGAGTCAGAAACTTCTTGCAGCTCTCAAGTTCCAGGTGAGATTTGCATCCTTCATGTGGACATTCAGGCAGCAGCCCTTGAAGCAACTTTGCTTCCACGTGCTTTCTCATACACGAAAAGCAATATTTGTGTAGACAGTTGTTAACAGAAAACATTTGACCGCTGTAGATGGAATCAAAACAAATTGTACATTGCTCAAGTAATGTTTCTCCAGAAGTGTTTTCTGCAAATTGGGTGACCTGAGAAGTGATTGCATCTCTTGCCAGTTTATAAGCAAACTTGATATCATTTTGCCTCACAAGATATGCGCCACAATAAGCAAACTTTCTTTGAACAAGGTTCAATTGGTCAACCAATGTTGCAGTCGTGTTGTTTGTTGGTCCCCCTTTACCAGTGAGCTGCATTGCCAAAAATAACATCAATTAATATGTCAAATAAGTCTGTACATACATATGATTGGTACTATAGACCATCATAACAGATGTATGACATGTTACAATAATCAATAGGGCGGGCAGGACATTATAGTGTAATGAACAGGACAAAACCTACAAAATGAAGAACAGGAAGGACAATATATGTTGCAGATTGGGAGAAACAAAGTGAAATTACATCGATTATCTTAAAGAGTTCTTATGGCATTATTGTCACCCGAAATTTCTACATGTGGTACCAAACTCCCCATAGTGGCTATTTCTAACAAACAAGAGCAACAATTTCAGTCAAAACCACTAATAATCGGCGACAAGAATCAACTTATTCAGTTACTCGAAGTTAAACGTTTTCAGGTAACATGTCCACACTCAAATTACCCAATTTTATCATTCCATAAATGATCATACAACACTCATAAACCTCACATAATGTTTGGTTTGTCATGTAGTTAAAAGCCAGTCAAAAGATAACATCAATCCTGAACGTTTTGATATTTGTACCTAAATTTTACTTTCCTATCACCAAACAATTAAATGATTAATTAAGGTAGTGTTTGGGATTGCATGTAAGGGGGTGTTTGTTTAAGCTTATTTATGGGCTTACAGGCTTATGAGCTTTTTTATTTATGGCTTATTTCACAAGCTCAAATTTTTTAGCTTATTTTGAAACTTGTGCTTATATAAGTTTGTTATGGCATAATAAACTTATATAAGCCCCAAAATAAGCTTGAACAAACATCCCCTTTCTTCAAAGTTGCTTATTCCCTCACAAAATAAGCCAATAAGCACTAATCAATTCAAACACTTAACTCTTTTGAATAATGCAATCATCCAATAACTAAGCACCCTCAAGTTCCCTAACAACTCAATAACACAATAATATAAGAAACACTAGCATATGACCAAAATTACGCCCAAAACAATAAAAAGGCTTACATATCCATATACTGCATTAGTATCACAAAACACACGAACATGTCTTAACCCTAAACTAACAGCGACACTCAACCCTTCAATCACACCTTTAAGTTCCAAATAGATCATAAACCTTGCATTTTAGACTTTCAACAACTCATGTACCAAGAGTCTAAGCTATTCACATTTAAAAATTCCCAGTTGTTTAAATTGTGGGAACTGATTCTTGCCAAATGATCTACCTCCCCACTACAAGTGGGAGTCCAAGAGTGTCCCTAGAAGGAAAATCATACTTCAGTCCTCGGCCAAGTTTGCAACTTCGATATATAACCCTAATGTAACTCTTGGACGTAATTTGTACTTAATAAGTTTAACTTGCTAGTACGGCCTAGATCGATCACACTGATAGGCCAAACCACTTAAACCTTGTGTTATTGAATTTCTCTATTCATTTTTACTTTCTCGCGTGTAATTTACCCAAACAGCAAGTTCATCAATCAAGTGCTAATATAATAACCTCTAAAATAACCCAATAACAGATTATAATAATGAATTAAGTAATCTAAATATCCAAAATTCATGCCCTAAATACAATAAAATAAAAGACTTACATATCCATAAACGGCATTAGTATCACAAAACACACGAACACGTCTCAACCCCAAACTAACCGCAACACTCAACCCTTCAATCACGCCTTTAAGTTCCAAAATATCTTCACCATTAACCGTAACCCCTTTCTTAACCTCAAAGACACAAGAATCACGCGTATCACATATCGCCACACCAATCCCTCCAACTCTCACCTTCCCAATCCCCCCAACACTCTCCTCACTCACAATTCCCTTACAATAAACCCGAAAAACATCCTCACCATTCCCAACATTCTCCACCCCCTTTTTAAATGGTTTCTCAAACCAATCACCCGTTTTACGCCACTCGTGCTCATTCACATTCATAACCTCCCTAGCAAAAACCTGATCATGCAACAACATGTTCACATTCTCATGCATTTTCCTCATTTCGTTTTTAACAAGCTCTCTGTCGTTATACTCGCGGTTAAAGCTATCTATTTCGGCAGCGAGTAAATGAGCGATACCTGACGGTTGTGAGTCGGTTACTTCTGTTATGATGGTTTGTGAGGGTTTGGTAGCTGAAGAAGCTGTTGAAGAAGAGGTTAAAGAAGCGGTTATGGCTTCTTGCATTTGGAGATGGAATGCGAAATCGAGGTCGGAGTCTGTGGCTATGGCCGTGGTGAGTTCGCGGCGTTGCTCGGAAAGGAGGAGCAGTGTGTCGTCGTCTATGTCCATGGTGGTGACGTCAGCGGAAATGAAACGGTGTGATGGTAACTGGTTCTTTTTCTTTTTTACTTTGTTGACTATAGACCTAACTATTCAATTTTTTTTGTTGGATGAGGTAAAAGCATGGTTCTAATCGGTGTTTTGAAAGCCGCGTCAACCCTGCCGGGTTAACCGGTTCCGGCAAAAAAAAACAGATAAAAAAACTTGGGTTTCTAAAACCAAGTTAACCGGTTAGACTCGCCGGGTTTTGAGTGACTCGGGTCAACCCGGTTCTCGAAACCCGATCGGGTTTCGTTTTTTCAAAATTTTTTAATAAAAACCCAAGTTGATCTGACGGTCGAATAGGTTGACCCGGTCGAAAAAATAAAAAATAATAATAAATTGAAAACCGGGTTGACCCGGTGCCCAGTGACTCGACCGGGTCGATTTCAAACCCAGTTTTCAAAACATTGGTAGATATATGAAATATGATATAAATATATTAATATTATCATATTTTGTACCGTCTTATGTCACGTCTTATAAATGTAAAGCTTCGCTTTCGCCACTAAGGTGTGAGGCTTGGTCATGCGTTACGCCACGCTTCACGCTATTTATAACCCTGGATAAAACTACAATTTACAAATGTTTTAGGTATTTGGGAATTGAGATAGAATAGAGAATAGGTTTTAATGTCTAAAAACATGGGGAAAATATTTATGTAATTTTTATGTTTGAGTGATCAAAATAGAACAATTTTCAAACTTTGTTACTATTTTGTGACTTATATTTATTTTTACATGTGTATAAGTTGGTTGTATATTGAGTTAGTAGAGATTAGTGAAAATCAAGGGTTGGATGTTTGTTATTAAGTTACAATCAAACAATGCACTCATTTTGAACACTTATACAGCAGTGGAACACTATTTAAAGTTGAATAGTTTTTGTGATTAATAAAAAATTTAAGTGACTGAATTGAAACAGTAACATTTTTAGAAAACATGTCTAAGAGTATGTTTAAACTCACGCGTTTTATTATTTTATTCGATGTAATAGAGCAATCAGATTTTTTTACAAACTTATAAATTATTGGCACGTAAATCTAGAATTAAGCATGTTTTCAGTTATCAATTACTTTTTGGATAGATATATGAAACTAATAAGGAACATTGAAATGTAAGACTAACTCGTTGGGTTCGGCATGAGTGGAGGTAAAAAAATGCTTTGGGCTCTAAGACAAAGGGTGTGTTTGGTACACGGGAATGGATATTAAGAATGAATTCATTTCGAATAATGGTGTTTGTTTAATGGATCTTGGTTTTCAAAGTGGAAATGATAGAGGATATATGACTATACTTCATAGTCCTCAAGATGGTAAGGAATGGAGAGTTACATACTTTTATGGTCAGGTCCACCATGTTTTAAAACGTTGATACCCAAATTTTAATTATCAAACCAAATAACGATATTGGAATCGATATATTAACCCACATCCATTCCTATTGCATCCCACTATCAAATACATACCAATAGTCATTTCGGCTAGCAAACCAAACGGCACCTTAAGTTTATCGGTGATTCTATCAATCTATTTATAAGGACCATATGAATTTTCAAAAAATTGAGATTTTTTTTTATAAGAATTAACCCTACACCGCAAAAGTTCATGAATGTCTCCGAACCCTGAGACTCACTCTAATCCCGTCACTGCTTTCACCCTGCCACCCTACCTGCGAACTGAACCTCATGGTCTTGCGTTTAGATTTTAGTTTCAAATTTCGTATGCCAAACCCAAATATATCCTCTTAAATTTGAACACATGTGAGTTGCTAGTAAAAAATAATACAGCAATAATTAAAAATAATAATAAAAATAAATAAATATCATCTCCACAAAAGTGATTAACATATTCAATTGTATGTACGATCCACTCGTTGTGTGACAAATCGTTTATTTTTTTTATGTCTCCTTATTACTACATCCGTCCCATTATAAGTGCCACTTTGACTTTTTTTTAGTCTTTTTTATTCAACTTTGACCATAAATATTTTTATTGATGTTATATAATATTTGATGAAAAATATATGAATGGATTAGGTTTTAAATGCCTTTTCTATTGGTATAATTTTCATCAAATATTATATAAAACAAATAAAAATATTAATGGTCAAAGTTGAACAAAAAAGACTCAAAAAAATCAAAGTGGACACTTATAATGGGACGGAGGGAGTAACATATTCAATATCATTATTAACATATTCAATTGTATGTAAGATACAGATTACAAACTTTACCCAAAAAAGATACAGATTACAAATTTTATTATTCGTTAATCTATACTAGAAATTTCACAATTCCATATCATGCAGAAACTAATTTTTTAATCCCTTAAAGACACTGAGGGGTGGCAACTTTGCCTAAGGTTGCCTCAAGTTTTTATACCAACAACCAATCAAAATGTTCTAACACATTTTTTACTTAACCATACATCAACATGGATTTTAAGTGGCAATCTTGGTCCTCTCAAGCATTAAATTTTATTTAATTATATAATTTAATAAAAAAAACATAATTAAACAATTAATAAAAAACAACTAATTTTATTAATAATAATTCATCTATTATTACATAATACTTTGAAAAAAAAAACATAAATAAAACTAAAAATTGCAAGGTCATCCATATTTCGCTGCGTACTCACGTTTTTTGGTGAGAGCAATTTCCCGCATAATCGGATCAGCTATGTGATCGTGCGGGTCGTTGTAAAACTTCAAAGCTCGTAAAAAGGCATTTTCTTGCACACCTTGTAGTTGTGCCGCCACCAATTTTTCGGCCAACTCATCCTTTGCACGTTTTTTCTCTAGCGACTCCTCCATTATTTGCGATTTCTTTGCAGCATAACTTTCGAAGGTCGCAGCAACACTATTACTTGTCGACGACTCAGTATCGCTCTTTTTGCCCCCTTTTTTTCGAGTAGGAGTAGTGTCGTCATTCAAATCCGGAATAATTGTTTCAACATTGTCGTTGCTTGATTCAGACGACTTTCTTCGCTTCTCGGAATTAGACGATGATGTTTGACCCACAATTGGTTGTTCGAACCATTTGTCATATTTCCTTACAATCTCTCATGCTTCAATATGTCCAAAAGTCTTGCCTTTTGTTTTCCTTTCATAATCGGCCATGGCATTTTTCATCACGTTAAGATCATCACAACCACTATCTCGAAGACGGTTCTACAATTATAAAAGTAATAAATATAAATTAATACAATCATATCAAATACAAACTATATAAAATAAAATAGACTTCAAAAATATACCGATTGGATGTAGAGGCCGTTAAAAATATTTATTTCGGCATTCATATTTTCCCATTTTGTGTTCAAGCCATGGTGTGTTCGTTCATTATTTGGCACGTTTTGCGTGAAATGTTCAAGGATTCTTCCCCAAAAGCTTAGAGACTTTTGTTGATTCCCGACTTTTGGACAAGTCGAGATATGCACCCAAGCTTTTGCCAAAGCGACCTCATCTTCCGTCGTCCAAGGTATGCTTCTCGCTTTAGTCGATTTTGGTATTTCTTCAATTTCTTCAACATCATCAACACCATCATCATTTTCTTCTCCACCTAATTAATAACAAAACAATTAGGTATACCAAATAAAAGAAAATAAACTTATACGAGGTAACAAAAAAAAGAAAAAATTCGATTATACAAAATTTGTGTATATATATATATATATATATATATATATATATATATATATATATATATATATATATAACGATTTAAAAAAAAGTACGATTAAAAAAACAAATACAAATATAAAAAATAAACATCTTATACGTTTTACATAATATATATGTTTGTAAAAAAATTACAAATTACAATTTTAAAATAAAAAAATATATATATATTATGAGTTTTAAAAAATATATATATACGACTTAAAAAAATGTATAACGAATTTAAAAAATTGAAAACTTACCCATTGTATTTGGAAATTGAGTTTCGGGAACATATTCAAGTTCGTCATCTTCATTATCGTAAAGCGGTAGTTGACGTTCTACACTTGGTTCACGGCTTGATGGACCGTCACGGAAGTCGTTGAACGGATCAAATTCACTAGTCATTGATATATTATAATTGGATGGATTCATTGGTGGAGGTTGATGATAATATTGCCGTTGTGATTGAGGTTGATGTTGAGGATAATAGTTTTGAGTTGGAGGTTGGGGATAGTAAGGTTGAGGTGGAATTTGGGGACGAATTGGTTGTGAATGAAGTTGCGGACGTGTGGATTGTGATGGACCGGATTGTGATCGAGACCCACGTCCTCGACCTTTGTGTGAGATTGAACCACGTTTTGATTTAGGCTCCATTGTTTTTTTGTTTTTTCTTGAAAGAGATAGATTTGATAGTTGTGGAATAGTAATTTAAAATTGTGTATGTATTTTTTAAAAAAATGTGAGATTTTAAAGGGGATTTTTATTTTTTTGGAAATCATCCCCAACGTTCGTATATATTAAATGTCAAACGGTATAATTTTTCTTGGAAACTTGCACACCGAATCGGTGTGATCTCCCGTTTGAAGCACCGAATCTGTCTTGCCGAAGGACTGGCAGTCGAGGTTGCCGATCAGCAAGCCTTGCCGATCTGTCTTGCACGTTTCTCACCCCAAGTATTGAAAACAAAGTTCAAGAGTAAAAGTGGGGCTATGACTCACCTCAAGTCCAGAATTCAGCAGAAAGAAACCGGTAGAAGTAAGATGTATCACAACTCAAAAGACGGTAACTACGGACTCAGCACTTCCTAACAATGTAAACTCTTTTCAGAATCATTTCCTCAAAATCAAATATTCCCAATCCCGAACGTATTCCTTTTTACTATCCAAAAATCCATTTCTCGTATTATTTTGGAGTTTGGTATCCGTGCGGGTGGAGGGTCGACACAACTCAAACCAAGAAATCATAACAAAAGAAATAATAATAACAATCTACGGGTCTAACATTAGTCCAATATAGCATTTAAATAAATCATCGAAATTTATCAAATCCGTCGACTTGGTATCCTTCCACAACTTATTTACCTAATATATTACTCCAAAATCATACCAAAAACCTAAATCACATAGCACGTAGAATACTATATGGTAAGTTTCTAAATTTAATAAGTTCCCTAAATATATCGTCAAACTTACCAAATTCGTCAATTTGATAAACCTCACGAGATATTTAGTAACTCATAAATCCCGTACACATACCACAACCTATGGGCATCGTAGGATACAATACCCATTAATATACTCACTTTATATAACTAAATAGATCTTATTTAATCCGTCGATCAAATAAGTTACGTAGTTATAGAAAATGGATGTATTAACGTCACATATCCGTGACAAGCACAAAAGTCATAAAATAAATAATATGGCCCACTTGGACTCAAGTGACCACGATCTCGTATAACTCGTAAGTTTCCCGTTTTATCTTCCAAAAGCATTTCATTTCGTATAATCATCCAACGTTATAATTATATCGGCATTTATAATTGTTTAATCATAATGACGTTCCCGACATTTATTATACTATTTTTATAGCTTAATATATATTGTCACATCATTATAATATTACTCGTGAACATTTTATTTTTAATATACGCACTTGTATAAATATACATACGTTTTCATGTTTATATATTTATATAAATGTTTATATTATTAATAATAGTATTACGAGTTTTTATTTGTAAGTTTGATTATAATTCATATCAAGTTATAAAAGATGGTCACATGTCCGAGTCATCACTCTCGGCTCATTGTCCAAGTCCAAGTGTTAAGGCATTTTGCCGAAGTCAATCATTGACTAGAAAGTCAACGTGACCTCGACTCGCACAACCGAAAGTCCAAATATATTCCAATCTCAATCACAATAAATCCATCTCCGTCAATCATCCCATTTCACAAGCTACAACAATAGGGTCCGACTACGGCACCCAACTATCCTATCTCCGTCATTCTAGTTTGACCGTCTCACAATCGGTCCCCATTACCACTTCGTCAACACAACTCTAAAAATAATACCACAAGTCCGAATAACTTCCACGTCAAGCTCAAATAAATAAATGAAACAATAATAATAAAACCAACAAACATTATAATTCGACAAATATATACAACAACCAAATCGAATACCACTCATACGGGTCGACCTACCAAGTCAAACCCGGGTCAATACGTCACCACAAGACTTGTGGGTCCCACCCGAGACCTCTTGGGTCTCGTCTAGCTCATGTGAGCTCGAACCAAAACCAAACCGACCCCTTGGGTCGTCGACCTCAAAACCAAACAACAAATATGGAGGTCTCAACCATCCAAAAATCATCCAAATACAAAAATAATAATCCAAACATCCTCAACATCAATAACCAAGGACCAAAAATCATCAAGAAGCTAATATAACTCGAAAATGACGCAAGCCGAGAGCAAAAGCTCTCGGTTAGGTCTCGACCCATCAAGAAAAATGAGAAACCCAGATACCAAACTCTTCATTTAATCCATTTTATCGAAAACCCACTCGAGTCACACGTTTTTATTCATAAACCCGAAAGAAAATATCAAATTCGTGACCCTTGGTCACGTTTTTCACCAAAATACGAGTCACCACTCGTCTTACCTTCGATTTACAAGACCAAGATGAAAAATACTCCGAAAAATACGAAGGATGTGACGGTTTTTATGGTTTAACGAGATGAAAAAGGGAGTATTTGGGCACGTGGTTTAGTAGATCGTGAAGAGAATGAGATGGGGAGTTGATTAGTGGTGGTCGTGTGGTGTGTTTGTCGGCGGTGAGTGTTGTGGTAGCCGGAAAAAGGGGCAGCGGCTAGGGTATTAAAGAGAGAGAGAGAGAGAGAGAGAGAGAGAGAGAGAGAGAGAGAGAGAGAGAGAGAGAGAGAGAGAGAGAGAGAGAGAGAGAGAGAGATGAGAATGGAGGTGATGGTGTGTTTGTGTTGTGTGAACCAGGAAACCACAAAGGACCAATATGTAGTTACTCTTTTATTTTTTTATTTTATTAAATAAAAGTAATAATAGTAATAATAAGAATATGAGGGGGGCGGCTAGTGTGTAAAACGCAAAAGCCAAGCCCGTAAACTTTTCAAAGTATTCTGACTCTCTCGAACCGAGCTCGTTCCCAATATTAAAAATTTCACGATACTTTCAAAAATGAATATATAGCCGAACCATAAATTCAAAACATTTAAATTTGTTAGGTTATTCCTAGTGCCGGAGTCAACGTAGTGCCACAAATATTTAGATCAATAAATCTCAACATAAATTTCAAATCAACACGATAATTCAAATTTGATTCCACATAACTCATAATTCAAAGCCATGGTTCAAAGTTTACAACTTCTTGCGAATAAAATTTCAAATATTCCAAAAATCATTTAGACTTAAAGTAATGCGGATTTTTAAATAGCTCCCTATTTTGCCAGTTGTCACATCCTCCCAGCCTTAGAAGAAACCCATCCCGGGTTTCTCTCGGAACAAACCATCTATGAAGCGAAAAGCTTAGGATATCTCTTCCGAAACTCATCCTCACGTTCCCACGTAAATTCCGGTCCATGACGGGAATTCCAACGAACCTTGATGAGTGGAATACGACTGCGCTTGAGTCGCTTAATCTCTCGATCCAAAATCTCAATCGGTTCTTCCACAAAGTTCAAATTCTCATCAACTCGAATATCTTTCATCGGTATCACCGGTGTTTCATCAGAAAGGCATTTCTTCAAATTACTCACATGAAATACATCGTGAACCTTACTCAATTCCTGTGGTAGTTCCAACCGATAAGCTACGGGCCCAATTCTTTCCAAAATTAGAAATGGTTCAATGTAGCGGGGGTTGAGTTTCCCACATTTCCTAAAACGTATCACACCTTTCCAAGGCGAGACTTTCAGCATCACTTTGTCTCCAACCTGGAACTCTAGGGGTTTACGTCACTGATCGGCGTAACTTTTCTGCCTATCTCGAGCTGCTTGTAATCGATCACGAATTTGGGTCACTTTCTCAGTAGTCTCCAATATAAGCTCAGGGCCTGTGAGTTGGCTATCTCCAACCTCAGCCCAACCAATCGGCGAACGACATTTACGACCATATAAAGCTTCGAATGGTGCGGCTTTAAGACTTGTGTGGTAGCTGTTGTTATAGGAGAATTCTGCAAGAGGTAGATACTTCTCCCAGTCTTTACCAAAGTTTATTATACATGCGCGAAGCATATCCTCTAAAGTCTGAATACTTCTCGTCCCCAAAGAGGTAGATACTTCTCTCACTCTGACCGTCGGTTTGGGGGTGATATGCAGTACTCATATCAAGTCTCGTCCCCAAAGAGGTTTGGAGTGATCGCCACAAAGCTGACGTGAAACGGCTGTCGCGATCCGAAATAATCGATATTGGAACACCATGACGAGAAATAATTTCCTTCACATACAACCTCGCAAGTTTGTCGACATTATCATCTTCACTAATTACCAGGAAATGAGCAGACTTAGTCAATCGATCCACAATTACCCAGATAGCGTCACAACCGCTAGCTGTCTTCGCTAATTTGGTAATAAATTCCATCATAATCCGCTCCCACTTCCAAACCGGGAGTTCTGGTTGCGTCAATCATCCTGACGGTCTCTGGTGTTCTGCCTTAACCTTCGAACATGTCAAGCACTTGCTAACGTACAACGCTATATCTGCCTTCATGTTTAGCCACCAATATAATTTCTTCAGATCCTGGTACATCTTGTCAAACCCAGGATGAATAGAATACCTTGACTTATGCGACTCATGCATAATCAACTCACGAATTCCTCCATACAATGGTACCCAACTTCTGTCTCCAAAACATAATATTCCATCGGATCGCTTAACAAATCCTTTCTCATTTTCTGCCATCCCAAATATATTTTCAGCAGGTCGGTTTTCTGCTTTCAACGCTTCCATTTGAGCTTCTAATATCTGAGATGGTAACGGCGATACAATAGTCATTCCCAATGACCTAACTCGTGACGGTGGTATTCTCTCTTTTCGACTAAGAGCATCAGCAACGACGTTTGCTTTACCAGGATGATAGTGGATTTCGCAATCATAATCGTTGAGCAGCTCAATCCAACATCGCTGCCTCATGTTGAGCTCTTTTTTATTCAAGATGTGTTGTAGACTCTTGTGATCAGTGTATACAACACACTTGGTACCATACAAATAATGTGTCCATATCCTCAATGCGAAAACCACAGCACCTAACTCTAAATCATGGGTGGTGTAGTTCTTCTCATGCTTCTTGAGTTGTCGGGAAGCATAAGCTATCACTTTCTCTCGTTGCATTAACACAGCTCCCAAACCTTTATGAGAGGCGTCACAATAAACGACAAAGTCTTTACTACCTTCAGGTAGTGCCAAAATAGGAGCGCTACACAACATCTCCTTAAGTAACTGGAATGCTTCCTCTTCCTTATCTCCCCATTCGTATTTAACATTCTTTTGAGTCAATTTGGTCAACGGCTTTGCTATTTTTGAAAATCCCTCAATGAATCTTCGATAGTAACCGGCTAAACCCAAAAATTGACGAACTTCAGTTGGGGTCGTCGGTGCGGCCCAATCTTTAATAGCTTCAATTTTAGCGGGATCTACATGAACTCCTTTACTATCAATCACATGACCCAAAAATTGTACCGTCGAAATCCAAAATTCACATTTGGAGAACTTGGCATACAGCTTCTCCTGCCTGAGCAATTCTAAAATGAGTCTTAGATGCTCCTCATGCTCTTTCTCACTCTTCGAGTAGATTAGTATATCATCGATGAACACGATCACAAACTTGTCTAAGTAAGGCTTACACACCCGGTTCATAAGATCCATGAATACCGTCGGTGCGTTAGTCAACCCAAACGGCATCACTTGGAACTCGTAATGCCCGTAACGGGTTCTGAAAGACGTTTTTGGAATATCTTCCTCGCGAACTCTAAGTTGATGATACCCCGACCTCAGATCGATCTTCGAATACACACTCGATCCTTGAAGCTGATCGAACAAGTCGTCGATTCTTGGTAGCGGGTATCTATTCTTCACAGTCAACTTATTCAGCTCTCGGTAATCAATACACATTGATACGTGGGAATCGCACCAGGCTTTACCTCTCGAGGGATCTCGAGAAGCTTACAACCCCCACCAGGCAGTGTACCTGATCGTTGTAGTATAGTATAGTGACAAGTACCGGGGGATTGATCGTTCAACTCAGGAATAGTGTCGCTAGGATTAGAAAGCCTAAAAACTAGGTCTAGAGGTGAGGGATGATTCTTTTTGTATTTTTTTATATTTTATAAAAGCAATAAAATCTCGGGTTTTGGAAGAGTGGGCGGAATTAGTTGCTAGCGAACTAACCCAATAAACTACTAATGCAATTAAAATTAAATAACAGAAATGAAAATTAAACTAATTATACTAGTGGTGTAAACAATGATGAGGAAAGTTGTGTTTACTTAGATTTCATTACTCCCTAGATATCTTTTACAGGTTGATAGCTTGTTACAATTGCATGGATGACGGATCATATTCCTTAATACTAGTCGTAGGGCCGTGTACAATATTCCCTAACTCTATAGGATCCTACTTCACTCCTATGTCGAGCCGTTAGAAGCTCCTAACATGGGATCATTAGAATTCTCCTACGCATTAAATACAACCAAATATCGTAGTACACCTCCGATCATGTTTCTTAAGACGTTCAAGCAAGTTACCAATGGAAGTCTGCCAGTTTTCTTAAGCCTAACATCGAATACAATCATCTGTAACAACTATAAACAAACAATCAACCCATAATTAACATCTAGGTTTCACTACATCTAAGCAAAACACACAAGAGATCTAGCCTAGCATGTTAAATTGAAGACAAGTGTAAGATATATTCAAACAACACATAGACATATTGATTGAATTGAAAGAGTACTTATCTTAAATTGAATATGAAAGTTTCAAAGGGTTGAAACCCTTGAAAAAGCTGTGAAAATCGGCCTAGGGTTTTTCCCTCAAAGTTGCACACTAATGAATGAAATTTGGAAAACTATATATAGATTACAAGGGGTTACGGCGTCATGTATTGAGTTGTGACGCCGTCAACTCGCCGCCATAATAGAAATCGTATTGCTTAGATTCACTTGTGACGCCGTCATGTGTAAAATTCTCCTGGGCCGTCACTAATACTTGGACCATGACGGCCTTGGGTGACGCCGTTATCTCCTATGTACAAAACTCTCTGGATCGTCACGTGTATTGTCCACTTCCACCTCTTTTGTAACTCTTGACGCCGTCATGTAGAAACTCTTGACGCCGTCAGGTACTGTTCCCAGCAAGGAAAATTAAGACTTTGCCGTTTTCTTCACTTTTATGCTCCAAAAACGTACAAAATGCTTCCTTTTCCAGATTTCACTCCAAAAGTACCTAAAATGACAAAAGGAACGATTTAGGGCAATATTTGATCAAATAAATTCGAATTCGGGCTTAAATGACCCCTTAAAAGTGGTTCACTTTTCGCCTCATCAAATACCCTTACACTTGAGATTTGCTTGTCCTCAAGCAAATGCACTTTTATTCTAATCAAAATACAAGTTAGGGGTCATTTAACACTAATATAAAAGTAATTACAACAAATAATCGTTCCACTAAAGACCAAAGACAAGTACGGAGGTCATACACTAGCACCTCACAAATAGAGTTTAGATACTCACATCTCTCGGGTGTAATAAAGTATATATCACAATATGAAAATGGAAAACATCTCTCACTACCTGTTATAGCAAAATAGATTACAATAGGCTTGGGAAAGGATCAAACCTCCACCACTTGGTGTAAGCACCTAGGATAAACTATCAAAGAGGTATTTCAAAGGGTTATAACTTTAGGTGTAGGGATATGGAATACACAGTTTTGTTGGATAAAGGCAATATTTACTGGTGGCGAGTTAATCATCTTGGTTAATTACATGTGTTAATACAAATATCGCCTAAAAACGTTATTTATATTTTACGATCTTTGCTAAGTTTTGTTAATGACAAAGTATGAAGTTTAGCTATAAGTAAATCATCACTTTAAGTGTTTAAGTCTTGTTTAACTAAGGTTTACATTTCCTTTTAAACAAAACATTGTTTTTACTTCTTAAACTAAAATGAGTCTTGTCACATCATATTTATTTCTTAATATAGTAAGGTCACATCACATTTAGGGCAAGGTTTGTCATTTTGCATTTATGGAAAGAAATGTGTTTGACTAGCTTTGATGTTGCTTGCAAGCCTTGTATTTGACTTGATTTAAGTGATGTGACATTGTTTGGTTGCTAGGAGTTATGAGACAAGACCTTGTTTGGTTTGAAGAGTTATTGCAAAAACCTACTGCAGACCCGGCGGTACCCTGGGGGTACACGGGCGGAACCCATCTGAGGGTTCCGCCTGATCCGCCAAGCATGCAGTATGGTATGTTATAAATACCAAGCCATAACTTGATTTTTGGCTAACTCTTTTAGGACATATATTCACATACTCTCTCAACTAACTCAGTAACCTTTTGATTTGTGATTCTCTTATGTAGCAAGGAACTTCACAAGATCATTCAAGAAGTTACAAGCTTCAACTCTAAAGTTGCAAGTCTTGATAGCTTGGTCATGTATAAGCTTTGGTAGTTTATACTTCATGTGTGTCATGTATGTAGAAGTTATAGGTTAGTATTTTAGGCCTCAAAATACAAAGAGTGTTGGGAGTTGTTGTACCCTAGTAAAAGAACTAACGGGAGTGGTTGTACCCTTGGTAAAGAACTCGACATCTAGCTTTGTGTCGGTAAAAGTGTAAGCGACGAATGGGAGTGGTTGTACCCTTGTAAAAGAACTCGACATCTAGCTTAGTGTCGGTAAAAGTGTAAGCGACGTTGTAAAGGTTTTCTCCGCCGGTGAAAGGAGCTTGTTGATTAGTGCTTATAACTCTCGAGTTGGAAACTCGGGGCGTGGATGTAGGGCAAGGAAAAAGAGTCCTTGTAGCCGAACCACGATAAACAATCGTGTTGTGGTTTGATCGTTTCTTTCTTTATCTTTGCTTATTACATGTTGTCTTTTAGTTACAATTGCTAATCACATATAAAGCTTTCCAAAAGAATTAAAACAAGTAAAGTTGTACTTATATCTTGAAACAAATGTAAAGCTTTTCAAAGAACTAAAACAAGCAAAGTTAGGATCATCACAAGTAAAGCTTTTCAAAGTATGAAACAAGTAAAGTTAGAATTGTTATTCACATGAAAAGCTTTTCAAAGAATCAAACATATAAAGTTGTGTTTATATCTTTAAGCAAACGTAAAGTTTCTAAAAGGATATTTAAGCTAAATAAGAATCGAAAAAGCGGTAAACTATTCAACCCCCCTTCTAGTTTTCCACAATTGGCATCAGGAGCTACGTTACTCAAGATCTTTAAAATAGAATGTATTTTAAAACTTGGATCGATCCATGGATTTTGAAAATCTCAAAGAAGGGCAACCTATTCAAAACCCACCACTATTTGAAAAAGAAAACTTACTTGAGTGGAAAAGTAATTTTGAAAACTATGTGAAATCAATTGATCAAGATCTTTGGCATACTAATTCTTTTGGTGATCTCAAACCAAAGAAAACAAGTTTTAGAAAACCAAGATAACTATCTTAAACTTGATAAAAATACTAAAGCTAAAACAATGATTTATAAAGCTTTAGTACCAAATATGAAAGAATGTATTTTTGTCAAATGGCTAATGATATTTGGAAAAATATGTTAAACTTTCATCAAAGAATATGTCAAGTCAAAGATGATCAATGTGATCTTACATATGAATTAGAAGTGTTAGAAAAACTAATTGATAGACACTTAGTAGAAGTTAATACATATGCTACTAGTTTAAATGTTTTTAATGAAGGTACAAGTGAAGATGATTACTCATGTCATGCTCGTAATGGACTTACTTGTGATTCATGGAATAACACGTATGAAGATGAAGCCAATCATCCGGTTTGTGATTCTAAACTAGATAAAACATCAAGCAAGGTACACTTTGAAACCAAACACTTTTGCTTTGACAAATTTATCCTAGAGTTTTCTAAACTAGAAAATGAGTCTAAAACGTTTATGCAACATGGACCTAAAAACTATCTTCAAGAAAGAGTCTTCAAAATCTTTTAAGAAAATCTTTGAAAAGGAAATCTTGTTAGAAGATAAAATGTCAAGAATTGAGAGTAGTGTTGAAATTAATCTAGAATGTAAATCATGTCTAGATTACAAACATGAGATTAAAATGCAAAATGAGAAAGGAAAAATTATTAGTTAAATTTGATGAAAGCTCAAAATCTTTTGAAAGATTGTTGAGGAGTCAAAGGTTGTTTAAAGATAAAATCGGATTAGGACTTAATTCAAAAGCACCATTAACTAATAAAACAAAAGCAAGTAAAATTTGTCTAACCTAGAAGAGAGACTTAGAGATAATTCTATCTCTAATAGAAACTCATGATAGAAGAATTAAGATTATCATGCTCTATGCTTTTATATGATTGTCTAACCTTCTTGGATACATGAGTAATTGAGTTTCTAAGCGTGTCGTCAAACCAAGACTCTACGCGTTGTGTTTTTCCTCTTGATAGCATCTCTATGCAATTTAAAAGGTACACATTACTTCAACTTGACTTTAATAGTCTCTTGCTTCTAAGCATTATGTGTTAGAATATGTGTTATTAGTAATACTCTAAAAGTGTTTACTTGCTATTTAGTAATAACTAGGATTAGATTCTATGCAACAAGGAAATTCGTCTTTAGTACTAGTAGGAGATATAAGGTGCTTTGGTTCTTTAACCATCAAGAGATAAACACGAGAAACTCTTGAGTGAGTCTCACTCAACTCTTGCTTACAAGTGAGCTAACTAAGAATTTCCTAAGTATTAAAATGTCTAACACTTTTGTGATGCATGCAAAACAAACCTTTGTTAAATAACATTCTCAAACACCATACTTTGAGTCTTAAATTGTGTTTTTCTTCAATCACTCCTTTATGATAATCTCACATAAAACACACAAGGTGAAATAAATCACATTAGCATATATTAGGATGAGTGAAAGAAAATAAGTTTTCAACATCTAGGATTTACACATCAAATGTGACACATAGTCTAATGATGTTGTACCTCTTGGACTTTTTAAAAATAAATAGAGTTCATAGTGTCCTAAGTAAGAAAACCCAAAGAGTCGAGGAGTCGTTGAATATGACATTTAACGAGTGATCTCCTCCTTCTATGATATCATCTTTGGTAAATGATAACTTAGTCGAAAGTCCAATGATGGCAAGACAAGCATGGAGTAAAAGTACAAAACAACATCTTCTCACCTTGAGTTAAACATTGAATCAAGCAAAATTGACATTAGCTATAAAACTTGATTTAGAGGTCATAGTTGTGTCTAAACAAGTTCAACAAAAACAATTTTTTAATTTAGAATAAAACAACTAATGAAACGAAATTGATATTTCAAAGTAATCAAGTGAGTATAGTGTCAATTTTTGAAAGACCTTTTGATAATAAAAGCAAGCCACAAAAGCAAGGGATTTTAACTTAAAGACATTCCTAGTTGCTCTCTTGTTCTCAATGGTTAAGTTATTAATGACTTATCGAGAATGAGATTAGTAAATCCGTAGGTAAAACTAAATATAGAGAAATGTTTGAAAGACTACTTGTTCTCATAACAATTAGATCCAACATTATGTTTAGTTTTTGTCTATGTGCTCGTGTTAAAGAAGATCCTAAAACAACTCTCTAGTTGAACCTATTTGGATACATCATTAAGTACTACACAACTCAAATTATGGTCTCCCAAAAGAACGGGAATAGAAACCATAGTGTTTGACAAATGGAATTATGTCGGTAATAAGTTGATAAGAAAAGCTCAAGTGGTACTTGTACTTTTATGCTTACTTACCCAATGATTCTCCAAAACGCGTATGACTCTCAAATTAGTATCGAATGGAGAAGCACATCAACAAGCTCCTCTTGAACAAGCAAACTCGCATCAACAACGGAATTCATCTTATCAACATTGCTATACCCTCAACAAAGGAAGCATCGACTTCAGCGACAATTCAATCCATTATGTTCTTTATTGACATATTGTGATCCATCATCATCGCCTTGGTAAGATTGTTCATTGAGGAACGTCTTAACTAAGAAAGTCTTCAACGTTAACTATTTCATCATCACGTTATCAAAATCTCTTGAATGAAAAGCATTCATAATCCCTAGGCTTAGTCAAGGACTCATAAAACCTAAAACCATAGTTTTGAACATTAGGATAAAACCACAAAAATCAAAACAATTTCTTTTGAGTTTATCCCTGCAGAACCCACGGAACCTTCAGACTATACGGGCGGAACCCATTTTTTGGTTCCGCCTGGTCCGCCAAACCTCAGAATGTTTAAACTTCTTATTTCAATACCAAACACCCTATTAAGTCTTAACAAAAACTAACAAACAGCATCACCATCTCTAAAACACATATCCTCACGAATTTTAGGGCTTCTAATCCAATCTCTTCCAATCCAACTAACTTTGTAAGTATTCTAATCACAATTACATTTTTGATTTAATCATAACATTTTTGCTTACAATCATTAACTAGAATCTTAGGGTTTTTGCATAAAACTTCATGATTCATGAAAAACTTGGTGGCTAGTCAATTATGTATTTCATTAAGTTAAGAAATGTATCTTTTCATTGTTACCTTGATTTACCAAACACACCAAGAGCATTATTTTTCTAATTGCAACATGATTCATCACCACATTGTTAAAACAAATGAAAAACATCATTTAAACATCACTTGCATACTATCTCTTGAATGCTAAAGGGGATACATAACTAATATGTATTTTCAGGTACATTCAATCGAAGACACATTCAATTAGGAGAGTGTTGGTTATCTTTTGTTTTTACAACAAAATTTGCATAACAAAACGATTTGGGAATCAAAATGAGTCAAGATAACCATGTCTTCACATTGTCTTGCATATAAGAATATATTAGAACATCCTCGTTGTTAAAAGTCATTAACATACAATTTTATGTTTTCTAGGAATCAACATGCCTCCCGCAAACAAATCCGATCACAAAGAAACCCTTAAATACATGCCCAAACACCATATGACCAAAGGTCTCAACCCGGTTCAAGTAGAAACCTTTAAGGCATTAGAAAAACGCTATGTTCACGAAGGTAGAACTATTGATCCATCCTTTCTAGAAGGAACATCTATTCGCCAAAACTTTGCCGCAATTCACTTTGATTGTCTTTTTGATATAGATGAGCCCATTTGTCCTAGGTTCATCTTGGAATTTTATGCAACCGTAAACCTTTCCTCATGTGCCGGTGGTAGGATCTCATTAAACTTTATAACCAATCAAATATCACATGATATAGATTTAAAAGACTTAGCTATAATTCTTGGTGCACCAAATGAGGGAACTTGCCTCTACACGGATAAGTGGCCCATTTCAAGTCTTGATACTATTGATCGGTTTTATCCATACGATACACCTCTTGCTAGTAAGGAAACTATTAAGGAACACCTCTTTGTTAGAACCTCTACCACTAGGGTGAACCGTTCGGGGAATACCATAGATAAGGATCCTTTTGGTATGGAGCTCAATGAGCTTAAACCGCAATTTAAGAAATGGGAAGAAATTCTTAGGGCTAACGTCATAAGTACCATAGGAAATAGAGATCACATCAACACATGTCTTTGCTATATGCTCTATAGCATTTCAACCGGTCAACCCTTCAACTTAGCCTACTACCTAGCCAAAAGGATGGCCGACATATACTTAGTTGGAACAACCGCTCTTCCCTATGGTATGCTTCTTACTCGCCTCTTTAGAGGAATCTCACCCATTTCTCCTAACGAAGATGGAATACGCCTTGACTATTTTCTAGTTCCTCACACCTTCGTTCCCCTAAGTGATAAACGAGTTTTCAAAAATAAGGGCAAACGTACTCGATCACCTACTCCATTTTCATCATCATCCGGCATGAGCGACGATGATAAACTACCAAACTCTAAGTTACCTCCTTTAGAATACCTTCAAGCTCTCCCCATCATTGACAATGCTTCCGAAGAATTCAAGTAAACCAAAGGAATGTTCAAGTGTTTTGGAAGGTACCTAAACAAGCTCAAAAAGAAGATTGACCGGTTGTGAGAAGATTAAGGAGCGTTTGGCTTATGAGTGCTTTAGAAGCGTCTTTGTGTTAAAACTACGTGAATTATGTGTTTTTCACTTTCATGGTTTATTATGTTGGTTGGATTATGTTTGTATGAAATTTTATGCATAATGACAATGTTTAAGGTGTTTGTCATTTTTTTTATGCTTATGGGAATTCTTACTAAGTATAGTGTAATCCTCGACCTCAAGGTCAAAGTCCCATGATTGGTATGTTTACATATCTAATTTTTGCATTGCCTAACCAGTAATACCTTATCTTTTTGATTTTAGGAGTTTTCGAAAATTTTGAAAATCGTCTCGCGGGTCAAAAACGCGGACTGTGAACTTTTTTAGCCCTGGCGGATCTGGCGGTACCCAAAATTGGGGTCCGCCAATGTGTTTTCTGGGAATTCCAGAAATGGCCCAACGGACCAGGCGGTACCCTCAAATGGGTTCCGCTAGTGTCTTCTGAGGGATCCGCCAGTCACCTGCAGAAAATTTTTGCTATATATATATATATATATATATATATATATATATATATATATATATTTTGTTCATAACTTGTAAAGTGTCAAATCATTATCCTAAGTGAGAAACATCTTTCATTTACAACAACAACCATATTGGAACAAACCTCACTCACTAAAACAATTAGTAAGACACTTCCCACCAAAATTCAAATTCAAAACATAACTAACCAAAGGAACCCTTTTAAAGGATACTTCAAACCTTTGATACATTTTCAACCAAACCACTTCCTATGATCATAAAGCATTTAGTGCTTAGGTTGGTCTTTCACTCTAACCTATTCATTGGATTGACCTCAAATGATGTGACATTGATGCGTGGGAATCGCAACAGCTTTTACCTCTCGAGGGATCTCGAGAAGCTTACAACCCCCACCAGGCAGTGTACCTGATCGTTGTAGTATAGTATAGTGACAAGTACCGAGGGATTGATCGTTCAGCTTAGGAATAGTGTCGCTAGGATTAGAAAGCCTAAATACTAGTTCTAAAGGTGAGGGATGATTATTTTTGTGTTTTTATATTTTTTAGAAAGCAATTAAAATCTTGGGGTTTTGGAAGAGTGGGCGGAATTAGTTGCTATTCAACTAACCCAAAACTAAGATGCAATCAAAATAAAATACTAAAAATGAAAATACTAATTATACTAAGGTTGTGAGCAGTAATTGGAGAAAATGTGTTTACTTAGATTTCACTACTCCCTAGATATCTTTTACACGTTAATTACTTGTTATAATTGCATGGATGACGGATCGTATTCCTTAATACCATTCATGGGGTGGCATACATAACTCCCCAATTCTATGAGCTCTTATCTCCTCCTACACCATGCCCAGCACAACTATAGGGATTGTAAACAGTGGCTCATGCATTAAATACAACCAATAAAGACCTAGTACGCCTCGGTTCATGTTTCTTAAGACGTTCAAGCATGTTACCATTTGGAGATCTGCCAGTTTTCTTAAGCCTAACATATAAATCATTCATCCAAGACAAGAATAAACAAGTAATCAACACATAATCAATATCTAGGTTTCATTAGATCTAAGCAAACACAAAAGAGATCTAGCCTAGCATAATGGAATTGAGACAAGAACAAGATATAGACAACCAACACATAGACATATTGATTGAATTAGAAGAACACTTATCTTAATTAATCATGCAAGGTATCAAGGGGTTGGAATCCTTGAAAAACCTGTAAAGTTACACCAAAATCGTCTTTAGGGTTTCTCCCAAAACTTCTCTCTTTAAATGTGTAAAATTAGAAAACTATATATAGGAAAATAGGGATGACGGCGTCAAGAACAAAGGTGGGACGCCGTCATGTCGCCGCCAAATACTTTCTCGGACGGCCTTGATCTACTTCTGACGCCGTCAAGGCCCAGGCCGTCACACAAATTACTCTTGACGCCCTGTGTGTGACGCCGTCATCAACTACGGATTTTTCTTATTGAGGTTTGACGCCGTCATGAAGAACTCTTGACGCCTTCATGTACTGTTCCCAGCATGGAAAATTGAGACTTTGCCGTTTTCTTCACTTTTATGCTCCAAAAACGTCCAAAATGGCTTCTTTTCCAGAATTCACTCTCCAAGTACCTAAAATCACAAAAGGAACGATTTAGGGCAATATTTGATCAAATAAATTCGGATTCGGGCTTAAATGACCACCTAAAAACGGATCATTTTTCGCCTCATCAGACATGGTCATGAAAATCATTTGACACCTCAATCTTAGAATAGTAAAACATCAAATCCAAACACTATTTCAACACTTTTCTCATCCTATAAAATTGAAAGCTTCACAACAATTCAAATCACACCATCACCATCAAGACTTCTCCCCTCAAACATCAAAACTAAAACCTTTGAAATGACCAAATACAACACCTCATCCGAGTCATCAAAATCATGTGCTAAAACCACTAGGATTAGTGTGAAACCTTGTTGCTTCAACAAAACCACAAAGTCAAGCTCATCATCATCAAATGATGCTTCACTTAACATCTCCTCACATATCCAAGATTTTCTTAACCTTACTACCTCAAGTACACCCTCAACACATTGTAATACCAATGTGATCACCATTCAAGATTTGCTTAATCTTGCTACTCCACCACCTTCTCCACCACTTTGCAACTCAAACCTAGCAATTAACCCATCATCAACTAAACCTTTGAGTGAGTCAACTCCATCTTCTCAACAAGCTTTTAAATCAAAAACTCTTTCACCTCAATCACCAACACCTACACCAATGGAACTTTTCCATACACCACCAACATCACTAATGCGTGGGAATCGCAACAGGCTTTACCTGTCGAGGGATCTCGAGAAGCATACAACCCCCACCAGGCAGTGTACGTGATCGTTGTAGTATAGTATAGTGACAAGTACCGGGGGATTGATCGTTCAGCTTAGGAATAGTGTCGCTAGGATTAGAAAGCCTAATTACTAGTTCTAAAGGTGAGGGATGATTATTTTTGTGTTTTTATATTTTATGGAAAGCAATTAAAATCTCGGGCTTTGGAGGATTTGGGCGGAATTAGTTGCTATTCAACTAACCCAAAACTAAGATGCAATCAAAATAAAATACAAAAAATGAAAATAAACTAGTTATACTAAGGCTGTGAGCAGTAATTGGAGAAAATGTGTTTACTTAGATTTCACTACTCCCTAGATATCTTTTACACGTTAATTACTTGTTATAATTGCATGGATGACGGATCGTATTCTTTAATACCATTCATGGGGTGGCATACATAACTCCCCAATTCTATGAGCTCTTATCTCCTCCTACACCATGCCCAGCACAACTATAGGGATTGTAAACAGTGGCTCATGCATTAAATACAACCAATAAAGACCTAGTACGCCTCGGTTCATGTTTCTTAAGACGTTCAAGCATGTTACCATTTGGAGATCTACCAATTTTCTTAAGCCTAACATATAAATCATTCATCCAAAACAAGAATAAACAAGTAATCAACACATAATCAATATCTAGGTTTCATTAGATCTAAGCAAACACAAAAGAGATCTAGCCTAGCATGATAGAATTAAGACAAGAACAAGATATAGACAACCAACACATAGACATATTGATTGAATTAGAAGAACACTTATCTTAATTAATCATGCAAGGTATCAAGGGGTTGGAACCCTTGAAAAACCTGTAAAGTTACACCAAAATCGTCTTTAGGGTTTCTCCCAAAACTTCTCTCTTTAAATGTGAAAAATTAGAAAACTATATATAGGAAAATAGGGATGACGGCGTCAAGAACAAAGGTGTGACGCCGTCATCTCGCCGCCAAATACTTCCTCGGACGGCCTTGATCTACTTCTGACGTCGTCAAGGCCTAGGCCGTCACACAAATTACTCTTGACGCCCTGTGTGTGACGCCGTCATCAACTATGGATTTTAATTCTTGGGGTTTTGACGCCGTCAGGAAAACTCTTGACGCCTTCATGAACTCTCGGATTTTATTATTAAGGTTTGACGCCGTCAGGAAATTACTCTTGACGCCGTCACCTACTGTTCCCAGCATAGAAAATTGAGACTTTGCCGTTTTCTTCACTTTTATGCTCCAAAAACGTCCAAAATGGCTTCTTTTCTAGAATTTACTCTCCAAGTACCTAAAATCACAAAAGGAACGATTTAGGGCAATATTTGATCAAATAAATTCGGATTCGGGCTTAAATGACCCCCTAAAAACGGATCATTTTTCGCCTCATCATATACCCTTACACTTGAGATTTGCTTGTCCTCAAGCAAATGCGCTTTTATTCTACTCAAAAGACAAGTTAGGGATCATTTAACACTAATATAAAAGTAATTACAACAAATAATCGTTTCACTAAAGACCAAAGACAAGCACGGAGGTCATATACAAGCACCTCACAAATAGTGTTTAGACACTCACATTTCTCGGGTGTAATAAAGTGTAAATTACAATATGGAAACGGAAGATATCTCTCACTACCTGTCATAGCAAAATAGATTACCATAGGCTTGGGAAAGGATCAAACCTCCACCACATGGCGTAAGCACCTAGGATAAACTATCAAAGAGGTCTTTTAAAGGGTTGTAACGTTAGGTATAGGGATATGAATTACACGGTTTTGTTGGATAAAGGAAGTTATTACTGGTGGCGAGTTAACAATCTTAGTTAATTACATGTACAATATGGCGTTGCTAAGCCAAGACTAGACTCGACTTAAGCTAATAAATGAAAAATAACAAAAACATAAAATGAACATAGAATGAAAAGGGATGGTAGTCCGTTTTTTTTTTTTCTTTTTCTTTTTTTTTTTTTTTTTTTTTTTTTTTTTTTGCATACACTCTTACCCTACCATCCAAAATAATACATCATAGGGAATGGGAATTCCCCTTACTCTTGAATCTTTACATACTTTACATTCAACTATTCTAATGACTCGAATTAAGAAAATCAAAACACTTGGAGCACTTTTAAGATTAATGTACGTATGGGGGTAATAATATTATGTTCTTCCCCATTACTCCATAAAATAAGTACTTACCCATGAGTCCCAATCATCCCAAAACAATATGTACAAGATATGACTCGACTTAGCAACCATGTAATCAATTAGATAGTTAACTTAGGGTTTAACAAATAACAATAATGCACTAAAGATGAGCGCATACACGGAAGGCTAAGGCGATTTGGTTGTACATTTAAGTGGGGTGTAACAAATTCTTCCTTTAAGTAAAATGCTTAAAGTTTGAAACGAAAAGATAGGCTCGGAGGGGTGTACTAGAGGTTTCGTGTACTAAAAATGAGTACAACGCTAAGAGTGTGGGAAAAATTAGTTGACTTAACTAGCCAAGTAATATGATTAAATGGTCAAGTAATTATGATACGGGTTTAACACAAGGGTAATCCTAATGCCTCTTATCATGTAGTAAATCCTACCACACGAATGTAGTCTCACTAGCGGTCTCGGAATGCATCACTAACGCAAGTTCTAGAATCTAAATGCTACCGGTACACTCATAAGCACTAATAGTGAATGCTTTTCCTATCAAATCTAAAGGCGAACCTCACATATTTGGGTGGAAAATTTTTCTGAATATACGGTTATGTGCTAGTCATACAATCTCCTATCCATGAGACGCTTGCTATGGCTAAAGTTTCACTCTTAAATGTTGTAAAAAATTTTAAATTTGGCGCTAAAATTGCACTAACAAGTATTTCTCATAGTTTTATTACACATCTACAATCAAACAAAACAAACTCAAGCGAAAGTGCATATGTAAGGTATCATCTTTTTACCCTCCCCTTACACTTAAGATGAACATTGTCCCCAATGTTCAAGTAAAGAATGTAAAAGTGAAAAAGTAAAGAGAATGAAATCAAATACTCCCCTGATTCGCTCGGTATGGATTATAGGTTGGCCAGATTAGATCTTCCTCCAAGAAAATGAACAATCAAAGCTTCCCTTCCAGAATATAAATCATCTCCTTGTCGAACATAACCTGTAAATCCTGACAAAAATAGACAAGACAACCTCGCGTAAAATCGGCGGCATCCTATATAAGTTACTAAATCCTAGAAAACAAAATAAGATATAATGCTTGTGGAATGAAGTTTGCAGATCTCCTGGAGATTATAAAACTTAATAATTCACAAAAACCATAAGACTCCGTTAGAAAAACAAAACCGGTAAAATTTCCAGATTTTAACTCCTGACGCCGTCAAGAGTAAACCTCTGACGCCGTCAGAATGGACCTGCAGAAATTCTTATGTTAAGTTTCCGGAAAATTTCTGGAAAAACTTGGTCCTACTTCCTGGAAAATCCTGCAAAACTTCATTATGACTCAATACAAGCATTTGACTCTAACAAATACGAATATACATGCTCATTTAATATTGTGGAGAATCATGATCGGTTTGTTTCTTAAAAACATATTTGGGGTTTCCCCTTACACTTATCTTTTGCAAAAATACTTCTAGATGGAGTTAAGACTAGGCCAAACAACAAAGTAAAGTATTTCCACATTTTAGTTTAGAAACATGATCAACCAACAATAAAAATAAAGCATGCATACGGAAGCAAATAACAATCAAACAAATAAAATCACACAAAACATGGGTTGCCTCCCAAGAAGCGCTTTTCTTTATTTACGAGTCTTATAGCTAGACTCAAGGTCATGGGTTACTACGTGATTTCATCATCAAACGTCACATCCTCCTCACTAATCATTTCATTGTCAATTTCTTGGTAATGTTTTACACGTTGTATGTTAACCGTGAATTCCCTACCTTCACCATCAATTAACACTACCGCTCCAAATTTAGAAGAATTCTTTACCGTGAACGGCCCATACCATCTAGACTTAAGTTTTCCCGGAAATAATCTCAACCGAGAATTGTATAATAGGACCTTGTCTCCTTCTGAAAATTCTTTGGGTTTCTTAATTTTCTGATCATGCCATCTTTTAGCTCTTTCTTTATAGGTGATGGAGGATTCGTAGGCTTCTAGTCTAAGCTCATCAAGCTCGTGTAATTGCAAAAACCTATTATTCCCAGCAGTTGTGTAATCTAAGTTGCATGCCTTAAGCGCCCAATAAGCCTTGTGTTCTAATTCTACCGGTAAGTGACATGCCTTACCATACACCATGCGGAATGGGGTCGTTCCAATAGGTGTTTTGTAAGCAGTTCGGAATGCCCATAAGGCTTCGTCGAGTTTGAATGACCAGTCCTTTCTGTTTTGACTAACCGTTTTTTCAAGTATTCTTTTAATAGCTCTATTGGTGTTTTCGACTTGGCCATTGGTCTGTGGATGATAGGCGGTGGAGAATCGATGGGGTACCCCATACCTCTTCATGACCTTTTCCATTTGTGCATTGCAAAAATGTGTCCCCCTATCACTGATGAGAGCTTTCGGAATCCCGAATCTTGCGAAAAGCTTTTTCAGGAAATGAATGACTACTCTGGCATCATTGGTCCTAAGGGCTTGTGCCTCAACCCATTTTGAAACATAGTCAATGGCGACTAAGATGTACTCGTTTCCCCCTGAGGATGGAAAGGGTCCCATGAAGTCAATCCCCCAAACATCGAATACCTCACAAACTTGTATAAAGTTCTGAGGTGCTTCATCCCTATGTGATATATTTCCGGCTCGTTGACATGCATCGCACGCCTGCACCATTTCTTTTACATCACGGAAAATTGTGGGCCAATAGAATCCCGCATCGAGAATCTTTCGGGCGATAACGTTTATCCCATGATGCCCGCCAGAGGGACCAGAGTGACATTCCCTCATAATCTTAACTGCCTCATTTTCCGAAACACAACGCCTTATAATGTGGTCAGGACACCTTCGAAATAAAAAAGGGTTCATCCCAGAAGTAGTATTTTAGCTGGGAAAAGAACCTCTTCCTCTCGTACTTAGTCAGGTGTTCTGGAACAAGTCTACATCTACTTGCGAAGTAATTAGCAAAGTCGGCGTACCATGGCTCCGAATCAATCATTGACATCAGTTTTTCGTCAGGAAACGAATCCTTAATCTCACTTCTATCGTGCTTATCCAAGGGGTTTTCAAGACGATATAGATGATCTGTGGCTAGATTCTCTGCCCCCTCTTATCGCGAATCTCAACATCGAATTCTTGTAACAACAAGATCCACCGAATTCGTCATGGCTTGGCATCCTGCTTCACAAACAAATATCGAAGAGCTGAGTGATCAGTGAAGACGACTGTCTTTGAAAGGACAAGATATTGTCGGAATTTGTCGAATGCAAATACTACGGCTAATAATTCTTTTTCGGTGGTGGAGTAGTTCTCTTGAGCGGGATTCATGGTTTTGCTAGCGTAGTAAATAGGTTGGAAAAGTTTGTCACGTCGTTGACCTAATACAGCTCCGACAGCGAAATCGCTAGCGTCACACATGATTTCAAATGGTAACTCCCAGTTGGGTGTGATCATGATTGGAGCTTGAGTGAGTTCCCTTTTTAAGAGATCGAAAGCATCTTTGCATTCTTGGGAAAAATCGAACGGAGCATCCTTCACAAGCAATTGAGTCATGGGCCGGGCAATTTTGGAGAAGTCTTTGATGAATCTCCGATAAAATCCGGCGTGCCCCAAAAAGCTCCGTATTGCCTTAACAGTCGTGGGGTATGGTAACTTAGATATAGCTTCAACTTTAGCTTGGTCTACCTCTATTCCCTTCCCTGAGATCTTATGACCTAACACAATCCCTTCCTTTACCATGAAATGACACTTTTCCCAGTTTAACACCAAGTTGGTTTCCTCACAACGTTTAAGCATCTTTTCTAAATTATCAAGACAGCGGTCGAAGGAGTTTCTGAAGACTGAAAAGTCATCCATGAACACTTCCATGCTGTCTTCCATGAGTTCGTGAAAGATTGCGGTCATACAACGTTGGAAAGTGGCGGGGGCATTACATAGCCCAAAAGGCATCCTTTTGTAGGCAAATGTTCCATAGGGGCAAGTAAACGTAGTCTTTTCTTGGTCCTCGGGTGCTATGGGGATTTGAAAATATCCAGAGAATCCATCCAAGAAGCAATAGTACTCGTGTCCAGATAATCTCTCTAACATCTGATCAATGAATGGTAAGGGAAAGTGGTCTTTCCTCGTGGCATCATTGAGCTTTCGATAGTCGATGCATACCCACCATCCAGTGACAGTTCTCTGGGGCACCATCTCACCCTTGTCATTCTTTACTACAGTCATTCCACCTGTTTTAGGTACAACCTGCACAGGCCTGACCCATGGGCTATCCGAGATCGGGTAAATCAGTCCTGCATCCAAAAGTTTGATAACTTCTTTCTTTACTACTTCCTTAATGTTAGGGTTCACTCGCCTCTAGGATTGCACAGCAGGTTTATAATCTTCCTCCATAAGAATCTTATGTGTGCAAAAAGTTGAGTCAATCCCCTTAATGTCGGCCACACTCCATGCGAGTACCCCATTGTATTTTTTTAGGACCTCTAAGAGTTTAACTTTTTGTTCTTGTTCCAAGGAAGAGTTTATGATTACCGGGAGTTGGTCCTCCCCTTGAAGGAAGGCATACTCCAAATGGTTAGGAAGCTCTTTGAGATCAACGTTAGGAGGTTCGATAATAGAAGGTTTGAGCTTGTTTTCGGGCTTTCGGAGCTCGAGATGCTCCGTTGCCTCTTGTCTAGGGTAGAAGGAGACTACATTAACATCCTCCGTCTTTTCCACCTCTAGCAAAGGCAGAAAACTCTCGTCCCGTAGCCAGCCTTCATCGATTTGTTCATCGACGCAACTATCAATGACATCTGTGAGTTCATCTACTTCCCCGATAAAGTAGAGCCGGTTGGCTGCTTCGAGGGAGAGGTCCATAGAATCCTTAATGTCGAAGGTTGTGCTATCGTCTCCCACTCGTAAGGTCAATTTGCCATCATAGACATCGATGACTGTACGAGCGGTAGCAAGAAATGGTCTACCTAAGATGATAGGTACCAAGTCATCCTCCTCCATATCCAGGATTACGAAGTCGACCGGGAATTTGAATTTCCCAACTTTGACTAGCACATTCTCGCATATCCCTACGGGGTACTTGACTGACCTATCGGCTAGTTGGATGTTCATACGGGTAGACTTCAATCCAGAATATCCTAGTTTACGGAACATAGAGTGGGGCATGAGATTGATACTCGCTCCCAAATTGGCAAGAGCATTCTTGATTGATAGAGGTCCTATGGAGCAAGGCAAGGTGAAACTGCCCGGATCGTCTACCTTCTTTGGTAGCCCTCGATGGGTTACCACTGAGCATTCTTCCCCCAGGGTCACAAGACCCTCGAGTTTCTTCCTGTTAGCGAGCAGCTTTTTGAAGTATGTGCTATACTTTGGCATATGATAGCAAGCATCAATGAGAGGTATGGTGACAACTGAGTCTTTTAGGTATGACAAGAACCTCTTGTTATCATTCTCAGTTTTCTGATTCCTTAACCGGGATGGGAATGGAATTCTCACAGGTGGGTTAGGAAGGGCCGATGGGGAAGGGGTCGTCATGGGCGGTTGGTCTGGGGTGCTAATGCCGACATCCTCCTCCTCCTCCCCAGGTTTGTCTGGATCGAGGGTGATGGGGGACGAGTTTGGGTAAGGAGGGTCTTTGGTTGTCGTTCCAGCTCGTGTGGTTATCGCGAGCATGGGGTCTTTTTTTCTTACTAATGGTGTTTGAAGATTATCTAGGGCTGAGTTAAGCTTGTTGAAAAATTCTCCAATATCCTCCTGCTGCTCGTCCAAAAGCTCATTAAGGCCTTTCATTTTCAAGTCTTTTTCTTGAGTGAAGTGACCAAGGTCATCTTCGAAATTGCTCCCGATTTTGAATTCAGGGCCTTCCTCCCCTTCTCTTTTCTTTACCAAATTTCCCAAAAGGGTGTAATCGTCATTTTGGTAAAAAGGCAAAAGGGAGGGATCAGCATAAATGTCCCCTCCTGACAAGCACGCATGTTCAGTTGTGGCTGCTCCTCCGCATTCTTCTACCTCATGCGGGCCTCCACAGTAATCGCAGATCAAGTAAGGATTCGACAGCTGTTTAGGTAATTGCGATCCAGCTAGGTATTCCACTCTTTTGCTCAACCGATCCGAGGTGATCTCAGAAATGCTGACAGTCGACTCAGGTTCATCCCAAGTGTCATCCTGGTCTTGAGCATATTCTTCAATCCTATCCCATCCTTCCTCGGCACTAAGATTGGCCAATGTTCCTTTCCTAGATTGGTTAATTCCGTTTCGGTCATTAGAGGAGATATTTTCGTAGAAGATTTGGACCAAGAGCCAAAGCTCAATGCCATGATGGGGAACTTGTCTTATCGAATCTTTGAATCTAGTCCACGATTTATAGAAGGTTTCGTCCTTCTCCTTCCGGAAGTGGAGGATCCTATCTCTAAGTGCTGAGGTTTTTCCAGGTGGAAAGAACTTCTCATAGAACTTGGATATGAGTTGCTCCCATGTGAAGATAGATTCAGAAGGGAGTTTGTCATACCATTCTTGGGCTTTTTCATATAAGGTGAAAGGAAAGAATCGCAATCGAGATGTGTCTCTAGTAGCCCCATCCGTATGGAGGGTGTCTACTATTTTTAGGAAGTCCTTGATGTGTTGGATTGGATTTTCCTCATCTAGTCCGCTGAATTTACACACTTTTGACAAGCCAAACATCGGGTGCATGCAGGACCTCACTGGTGTGTTCGTTCGGGTAGACAATGGCATTTGAAAAGCCATGAGGAGTTGGGGAAGAGTAGTCCTTGAGACGCTTAGGAGGAGGTATTATAGGGGTACTCATCTCGTTGTGGGAGCTAGGGGTTGTGATGTGATTTTCTGAATTTTCCTCAGAAAGAGGTGCATCAAAGTCGATAGCAATGCTGGATGGTTCAGGAGTTGAGTGAGTTCGTCTTAACCTACACATTTCTCTTTCGGGTTCTGCATAAGGCAAGACAAGGTCTCTAGTGGTACTACGACTCCTAGTGATCCTAAGGTTGGAGAATTCGTTGGTTGCCATGATGGCGGACGGTGAAGAGTCACGAACAAAAGCACGAAGAAATAAGATAGACTAAAGAAAACCTAGAAATAAAAATAAAATCTTACTAGAAAGGAATCTAGCAAGTAGACCTAATAAAAAGAAATCCTAACCTAGACAATAACTATTCCCCGGGCTGCGGCGCCAAAAACTTGATGCGTGGGAATCGCAACAGGCTTTACCTCTCGAGGGATCTCGAGAAGCTTACAACCCCCACCAGGCAGTGTACCTGATCGTTGTAGTATAGTATAGTGACAAGTACCAGGGGATTGATCGTTCAGCTTAGGAATAGTGTCGCTAGGATTAGAAAGCCTAATTACTAGTTCTAAAGGTGAGGGATGATTATTTTTGTGTTTTTATATTTTATGGAAAGCAATTAAAATCTCGGGTTTTGGAGGATTTAGGCGGAATTAGTTGCTATTCAACTAACCCAAAACTAAGATGCAATCAAAATAAAATACTAAAAATGAAAATAAACTAGTTATACTAAGGTTGTGAGCAGTAATTGGAGAAAATGTGTTTACTTAGATTTCACTACTCCCTAGATATCTTTTACACGTTAATTACTTGTTATAATTGCATGGATGACGGATCGTATTCCTTAATACCATTCATGGGGTGGCATACATAACTCCCCAATTCTATGAGCTCTTATCTCCTCCTACACCATGCCCAGCACAACTATAGGGATTGTAAACAGTGGCTCATGCATTAAATACAACCAATAAAGACCTAGTACGCCTCGGTTCATGTTTCTTAAGACGTTCAAGCATGTTACTATTTGGAGATCTGCCAGTTTTCTTAAGCCTAACATATAAATCATTCATCCAAAACAAGAATAAACAAGTAATCAACACATAATCAATATCTAGGTTTCATTAGATCTAAGCAAACACAAAAGAGATCTAGCCTAGCATGATAGAATTAAGACAAGAACAAGATATAGACAACCAACACATAGACATATTGATTGAATTAGAAGAACACTTATCTTAATTAATCATGCAAGGTATCAAGGGGTTGGAACCCTTGAAAAACCTGTAAAGTTACACCAAAATCGTCTTTAGGGTTTCTCCCAAAACTTCTCTCTTTAAATGTGAAAAATTAGAAAACTATATATAGGAAAATAGGGATGACGGCGTCAAGAACAAAGGTGGGACGCCGTCATCTCGCCGCCAAATACTTCCTCGGACGGCCTTGATCTACTTCTGACGCCGTCAAGGCCTAGGCCGTCACACAAATTACTCTTGACGCCCTGTGTGTGACGCCGTCATCAACTACGGATTTTAATTCTTGGGGTTTTGACGCCGTTAGGAAAACTCTTGACGCCTTCATGAACTCTCGGATTTTATTATTAAGGTTTGACGCCGTCAGGAAATTACTCTTGACGCCGTCACCTACTGTTCCCAGCATGGAAAATTGAGACTTTGCCGTTTTCTTCACTTTTATGCTCCAAAAACGTCCAAAATGGCTTCTTTTCCAGAATTCACTCTCCAAGTACCTAAAATCACAAAAGGAACGATTTAGGGCAATATTTGGTCAAATAAATTCGGATTCGGGCTTAAATGACCCCCTAAAAACGGATCATTTTTCGCCTCATCAATCACCAACACCCAATTTGGAAACTTTTGATGATCTATCATCAACACCACCATCCTTCTCACTTTTTGATACCGTTGCTCAAATGGAAACCCAACAACAACCTAGTGAGCAACTTAATGATGAACCCCATTACCCATCTACGATAGAACGGTTGGCTTACCATTATGCTAGACCATCCATTTTTCCAAATGATCAAGATCATACCCACTCACATTCATTTGTGTTTCATCCAATTTACAAAAACCTTCATGGTGATCCTTACGAAGAACCAAGTTTCCGTCACCTAATTCAACCACAACAACAACAACAACAACAATTTGATTCTCTACTTTCTTCTTATAAGAAAATAGAAGCCTCAATGTGGGAAAAACCTCCAAACATGAATGAGGAAATAAACACTCATTTAAACCACCTCAATGCCTTCAAACGAATGGTTGATTCTCAAATCAATCATGTTATGGAATTCAATACGGCATTAAATTCAACAAATGAAGGTAGCAAATACACCTCTCAAACATCCACATTTGCTCCTTCAAGTTCAACCCATCCACCACCAACAAATCAAACCTCTCTTCCACCAAACTTCCCCCGCCATGATTGCGGACATTGCGAAAGAACCGCTCGCATTAGTGAAAGGTGTCGAACGGAACTTCGCGAGTTAACCGAAGAAATGAGGTTTATTCTAAACCACATTTTGGACCGTCTCCAATCCTTGTCTCATCCACCACAACCTTAGAGTCTCCAAAATGAAACAAAACCGTTTCTCTTGGAAAATGTCTCCCACTTTAACCAACAAACCAAAACCAAGTCACCTCCTCACCTTTCAAAATAAAACCCGCTACAACCCTCAACTCACATTTTCATCCTTAAACAACCCTATCATTGTTTTTAGAAAATGGTTCTCATTAAGGATGATGATTTCCTTGTAGCTTTTTATACTCTTAGTTCATATTTAGTTTTTCTTTGTTTCTTAAAAAGTAGGATGTTGTAATCTTAATTATGTGTCTTTAACTCTCTAAGAGTCAAAATTTTACATTAAATGAAGATTAATTCTACAACAAGGTTTGCATTGTTTAAATGACCATAAAGGTATGATGAGTGTACTACACCTTTATATGGTACCATACATAAATCTTGTGTTTTAGAAACTAACTTTTTTTTTGTAGGTTCATTTTCCATGTTTTTCTTCCTTGAAACTCCATTTAGGGGAGTAATATTCAAGGGGGAACATGAGTAATACATTCTTCCGCTTCACAACTCTTAGTTGTAGTTTAGACATGAAACACTTTCATGACTTATCTTGTGCGGAAACTAACTTTTCTTTTGTAGGTTCAAAATCCATGTCTCTTCTCTTGGCACTCCATTTAGGGGGAGTATCGTCTAAGGGGGAGCATGGCCATTATTCCGCTTCACTTCTTTACTTTTTGTTTCAACAAAAAGGGGGAGAATTTATATTAAACTTTGATATTTCCGCTTCGCTAACTCTTTGCAAAAACAAGTTTTTATACCTAACTTTATAAGACTTAACACTAAAACTAATGACTTACTAATAAATAAAGTTTATGTTTTGTCATCAACAAAAAGGGGGAGATTGTTAATACAAATATCGCCTAAAAACGTTATTTATATTTTACGATCTTTGCTAAGTTTTGTTAATGACAAAGTATGAAGTTTAGCTATAATTAAATCATCACTTTAAGTGTTTAAGTCTTGTTTAACTAAGGTTAACATTTCCTTTTAAACAAAACATTGTTTTTACTTCTTAAACTAAAATGAGTCTTGTCACATCATATTTATTTCTTAATATAGTAAGGTCACATCACATTTAGGGCAAGGTTTGTCATTATGCATTTATGGAAAGAAATGTGTTTGACTAGCTTTGATGTTGCTTGCAAGCCTTGTATTTGACTTGATTTAAGTGATGTGACATTGTTTGGTTGCTAGGAGTTATGAGACAAGACCTTGTTTGGTTTGAAGAGTTATTGCAAAAACCTACTGCAGACCCGGCGGTACCCTGGGGGTACACGGGCGGAACCCATCTGAGGGTTCCGCCTGATCCGCCAAGCATGCAGTATGGTATGTTATAAATACCAAGCCATAACTTGATTTTTGGCTAACTCTTTTAGGACATATATTCACATACTCTCTCAACTAACTCAGTAACCTTTTGATTTGTGATTCTCTTATGTAGCAAGGAACTTCACAAGATCATTCAAGAAGTTACAAGCTTCAACTCTAAAGTTGCAAGTCTTGATAGCTTGGTCATGTATAAGCTTTGGTAGTTTATACTTCATGTGTGTCATGTATGTAGAAGTTATAGGTTAGTATTTTAGGCCTCAAAATACAAAGAGTGTTGGGAGTTGTTGTACCCTAGTAAAAGAACTAACGGGAGTGGTTGTACCCTTGGTAAAGAACTCGACATCTAGCTTTGTGTCGGTAAAAGTGTAAGCGACGAATGGGAGTGGTTGTACCCTTGTAAAAGAACTCGACATCTAGCTTAGTGTCGGTAAAAGTGTAAGCGACGTTGTAAAGGTTTTCTCCGCCGGTGAAAGGAGCTTGTTGATTAGTGCTTATAACTCTCGAGTTGGAAACTCGGGGCGTGGATGTAGGGCAAGGAAAAAGAGTCCTTGTAGCCGAACCACGATAAACAATCGTGTTGTGGTTTGATCGTTTCTTTCTTTATCTTTGCTTATTACATGTTGTCTTTTAGTTACAATTGCTAATCACATATAAAGCTTTCCAAAAGAATTAAAACAAGTAAAGTTGTACTTATATCTTGAAACAAATGTAAAGCTTTTCAAAGAACTAAAACAAGCAAAGTTAGGATCATCACAAGTAAAGCTTTTCAAAGTATGAAACAAGTAAAGTTAGAATTGTTATTCACATGAAAAGCTTTTCAAAGAATCAAACATATAAAGTTGTGTTTATATCTTTAAGCAAACGTAAAGTTTCTAAAAGGATATTTAAGCTAAATAAGAATCGAAAAAGCGGTAAACTATTCAACCCCCCTTCTAGTTTTCCACAACATGTACAATATGGCGTTGCTAAGCCAAGACTCGACTCGACTTAAGCTAAAAAATGAAAAATAATGAAAGCATAAAACAAACATAGAATGAAACGGGATGGTAGTCCGTATGTTTTTTCTCTCTACTTTTTCTATTTTTTTTCTTTTTCTTAATTTTTTCGATTTTTTTTTCAAACACTCTTACCCTACCATCCAAAATAATACATCATAGGGAATGTACATTCCCCTTACACTAGAATTTTTACATACTTTACAATAAACTAATCTAATGACTCGAATCAAGATAATCAAAACACTTGGACTACTTTTAAGATTAACGTACATATGGGGGTAATATATGATGTTCTTCCCCATTACTCCATAACACAAGTACTTTACCCATGAGTCCCAATCATCCCAAAACAATATGTACAGGATATGACTCGACTTAGCAACCATGTAATCAATTAGATAATTAACTAAGGGTTTAAACATGTAACAATAATGCACTAAAGATGAGTGCATACACGGAAGGCTAAGGCGATTTGGTTGCACATTTGGGTGGGTTGTAACAAATTCTTCCTTTAAGTAAGATGCTTAAAGTTAGAAACAAAAAGATAGGCTCAGAGGGGTGTACTAGGGGTTTCGTGTACTAAAAATGAGTACAACGCTAAGGTGTGGGAAAAATTAATTGACTTTACTAGCCAAGTAATATGACTTAAATGGTCAAGTAATTATAATACGGGTTTAAACACAAGGGTGATCCTAATGCCTCTTATCATGTAGTAAATCCTACTACACGAATGTAGTCTCACTAGCGGTCTCAGGATGCATCACTAACGCAAGTTCTAGAATCTAAATGCTACCGGTACACTCATAAGCACTAATAATAAATGCTTTTCCTATCAAATCTAAAGGCGAACTTCACATATCTGGGTGGAAAATTTTTCTGAATGGTACGGTTTTGTGCTAGTCATACGACTCCTATCCATGAGACGCTTGCTAAGGCTAAAGTTTCACTCCTAAATGTTGTAAAAAATTTTAAATTTGGCGCTAAAATTACACTAACAAGTATTTCTCTTAGTTTTATTACACACCTACCATCAAACAAACAAACTAAAGTGCAATTGTATCCTATAAGGTATCATCATTTACCCTCCCATTACACTTAGGATGAACATTGTCCCCAATGTTCAATTAAAGAATGTAAAAGTGAAATATGTAAAAGAATGAAAGCAAATACTCCCTGATTCGTTCGGTGTGGATAGTGTGTCAACAAGGTTAGATCTTCCTCCAAGAAAATGAACATTCAAAGCTTCCCTTCCAGAAAAATAAATCATCTTCTTGTCATACATAACCTGTTAAACCTGAGCAAACAAACAAGGCAACCTCGCGTAAAATCGGCGGCAATCTATATATACTAACAAATCCTAGAAAACAAATTAAGATATAATGCTTGTGGAATGAATGTTTGCAGATTTCCTAGAGTTTATAAAACTAAAGAATTAACAAAAGCTTTAAGACTCCGTTAGAAAAACAAAACTCACAAAATTTCCAGAATTTTACACATGACGCCGTCAGGAGTTAACTCCTGACGCCGTCAGAAGTGACATGCAGAAATCTTTACGTTAAGTTTCCAAAAAATTTCTGGAAAAACTTATGTCCTACTTCTTGGAAAATCCTGCAAAACATCATTATGACTCGATACAAGCATTTGACTCTAACAAATACTAATATATACGTGTTCATTTAATATTGTGGAGAATCAAGATCAATTTCGTTCTTAAAAACAAATTTGGGGTTTCCCCTTACACTTAGCTTTTGCAAAATACCTTTATATGAAGTTAAGACGAAGTTAAACAACAAAATAAAGCATTTTCACAATTTTAGTTTGAAACATGATCTACCAACAATAAAAATAAAGCATGCATACGGAAGCAAATAACAATCAAACAAATAAAAATCACACAAAACATGGGTTGCCTCCCAAGAAGCGCTTTTCTTTATTTTACGAGTCTTGTAGCTAGACTCAAGGTCATGGGCAATTATGTGACCTCTTCTCTCGAGATGACGTATCCCATATAATTATGATCCTCACTATCGTGGTGGTGGTGTTTCAATCGATCGACACTCGCAGTCACCTCCCCTCATCCTTTACTGCTCAAGGTAGCTATTCCATCTTGGCGTATGCTTTCAATTGTGAATGGTCCATACCACCAGGGACTAGGCTTGTCGGGAGGTATTTTTATCTCCGAATGCCTTAAGAGTACCAAGTCTCCTTCTGCAAATGGTACATGATTCTCTGTTGGTTGACTACATTCAAACTTGACATGAACTTTGTTGCAGCTTTTGCCTCTCTCAGGCTTAGTTTCTTTGTAGCTTTTGATTCTTGTTTCCCATGCAAGGATTTTTTCTTGAACAATATTAGGCGATGTGTCAATGTTGTTTTTGAGCTTTCTATTCATCAAGCTTTCTTGTACATATCGTGGGGTCATAGGAAAGCTAATCTTTCTTTTTCATGACTTAAGTTCAATTTCCCTTTTTTCATACCTAATGATAGCTCTCGCGGTGGTGAGGAATGGTGCTCCGAGGATTATTGGCATGCATCCACCTCCTTTATCGTCGATGATCAAGAAATCAACGGGATACATGAATCCTGCAACATTGACCAGCACATCCTCTGCAATTCCCAACGGGTATACATAAGAGTGACCAGCGAAGGATAGCCTAACACGGGTGGTGGCTGGCATTTCTGAGGTTAGTTAGGTGTAAATAGTTAGGGCATAAGATTTACTGCTGGTCCTTGATCGGCGAAAGCATCCAGATATTGCAAATTCCCTATGCTAGCTGGTATTTCAAAGTTCCCATAAGCCATCTGCTTAGTAGCCACTTTCTATACAAGTAGTTTCTCGAATACCGGTCCCCCGGGTAATGTATCAAACTCATCATCCCTCTCTTTCTCCTTCTTTGAAACCTGTTTGGAGGATTGGTTGCGCCCGTCACCCTTTATCCAATTTGTTATGGTGTTCTCGTTTATATCATGTTTTAGGTAGTAACCTAGTGATTGGGATTTTCGCGGTTCCTCAATGGTTTGTTCACTAGGGGTTTCTTTTTCCTCATTATCCTCATGGACAATTGTGATAGAATTAACAAATCGGGTAGTGAGGGTAGCGCTTTCTTTTCTTAGTAACATCATTTCAGGGGTCTTTTGGTTTGCGTATTCATCCACTAGGCTCATCATCTCCTTCATTTTCTCTTGCATCACCTCCTTTTGTTTATAAACAACTTCCTCAAATTTAGCAAGTCGCTCAGAATGGGTTGCCATGTACTCTCTCATTCGAGCTTCGAATTCCGGGCTAAGGGTTTGAGGAGGTGAATAAGGTGGAGTATAATTTTGAAAGGTCTCGACATTCTCTCTAGAAGGTGACTCAGACAAATACAAAAATAATAATCCAAACATCCTCAACATCAATAACCAAGGACCAAAAATCATCAAGAAGATAATATAACTCGAAAATGACGCAAGCCGAGAGCAAAAGCTCTCGGTTAGGTCTCGACCCATCAAGAAAAACGAGAAACCCGGATACCAAACTCTTTTTAATCCATTTTATCGAAAACCCACTTGAGTCACACGTTTTTATTCATAAACCCAAAAGAAAATATCAAATTCGTGACCCTTGGTCACGTTTTTCACCAAAATACGAGTCACCACTCGTCTTAACTTCGATTTACAAGACCAAGATGAAAAATACTCCGAAAAATACGAAAGATGTGACGGTTTTTATGGTTTAACGAGATGAAAAAGGGAGTATTTGGGCGCGTGGTTTAGTAGATCGTGAAGAGAATGAGATGGGGAGTTGATTAATGGTGGTCGTGTGGTGTGGTTGTCGGCGGTGACGGCTGTGGTAGCTGGAAAAGGGGGCGGCGGCTAGGGTATTAAAGAGAGAGAGAGATGAGAATGGAGGTGATGGTGTGTTTGTGTTGTGTGTTGTGTGAACCAGGAAACCACAAAGGACCAATATGTAGTTACTCTTTTATTTTATTAAATAAAAGTAATAATAGTAATAATAAGAATATGAGGGGGGGGGGTAGTGTGTAAAACACAAAAGCCAAGCCCGTAAACTTTTCAAAGTATTCCGACTCTCTCGAACCGAGCTCGTTTTCCAATATTAAAAATTTCATGATACTTTCAAAAATGAATATATAGCCGAACCGTAAATTCAAAACATTTAAATTTGTTAGGTTATTCCTAGTGCCGGAGTCAACGTAGTGCCACGAATATTTAGATAAATAAATCTCAACATAAATTCCAAATCAACACGATAATTCAAATTTGATTCCACATAACTCATAATTCAAAGCCATGGTTCAAAGTTTACAACTTCTTGCGAATAAAATTTCAAATATTCCAAAAATCATTTAGACTTAAAGTAATGCGGATTTTTAAATAGCTCCCTATTTTGCCAGTTGTCACAGTAATGTATCTGATTATATGTTCTTCGTGACGATTGATGATAATATTATGGAGGCTGACTGAACCGGATAAAACCACCAAAAATGGGAACCGTTTGGGAAAGTGGTTCGTTGTATGATCCAGTTTTAAAAACCATGCATACAACATAAAAAGAAAGTCATATTAATTGTATGAATTTTTTATGTTTAATTAGCTTGTACAATAAGCATATTAACATGTACCTTTTATGTAGAGGGTGTTTTTTTTACAACATTAAATAGAGGGTTGAATCAAGGTTTTCAAGATTGAGATCCTACTCAGGATCGTTTTGTCTTTGCAAGATCGTGATCGTAAGATCGGATCGGGATCCTAAGATCATACTATAATGTCATTTTTTTAATAGTTTTTGTAATATTATACAAATCTACAAATAATTATATATCATAAACACAAAATAATATTAATGTTTCATAGAAATGTTATCCTAAATTATGATTATTTTTCATTTTAGAAGATTAGCATGTTATTTTTTGAATTCTAAAAAACAATCCATATAGTTTTTTAGTTTGTAATCCGAGAAAAGTAAGATTTGATCGGATTAGATCTTAAGATCATATGGTCAAGATCTGGATCCTATAAGATCTTAAGCCTACATAGATCCTATGTAGGATCTCGATCGTTTTTGTTTTGTAGTATCATAAAATCGTAAGATCCTAAGTTCTGGATCGAGATCTTAACAACCATGTGTTGAATAGTCAAATGGTTGAACATTTATTGTATTAGATGGTTGTACTAATAGCTTAGCTTATTATATTTACTTAAAAATCTATTTTTGGTAATCTTAAAAATTTTAATATGAAAGAAGGTATAATATGTATTATAAGTAGTATAGATATGATCAGTGAGTAACCTAGTACATGGATGTGCAAAATATCAATATTAGGGGGGAGGGAGTGGTCACGAGAAGGCACGACATGGGATCGATGTGGCACGGGAACACTGCCACCGCCCCCATGATCACGCGCGGCAAGCTTTTTGTGGGTGAAAGTTTCACGCAAGGCATCCAGCAAGAAAAGTGAACGTTGCATATTAATTTTGGGACCGTTTGTGATTTTTGACCGTTGGAGGAAGAGCCAATGGTTGGTTGATTTTTTTTTTTTTTTTTTTTTTTTTTTTTTTTTTTTTTATTATTATTATTTTTTGAGTTTATATATTGGATAAGATGGAATGCATAGACAATAAAAAAACATACAAACCGAGAATCAAATTAAATTTTTGAGCAAAAAAAAATTCATACCGAGAATAAAAAATGGAGCGCGGCAACAAAAATAGAGATCCTAGAAAAAGTGGTCGTGGATCGAGAGGTGGATCGAGAGGTGCAATTCGTCCTCGAATTCAATCACAACCCGGTCACGAATCATCTTCTTCACAACCCGGTTACCACCCACAAATGTACCCTCATTCTCCACCATTTTTCTACACCCAACAACCCCTCCTGCAAATTCCTACTAACTTCGACCCGTTTGATTCGCACTATACCCAACAACCCCCACCGCAAATGCCTACTAACTTCGACCCGTATGAGCCGCGCTATACCCAACAAAAAAGGCGTGAACGGGTTAGTGAACCGTTACCCATTCGTGATGATACCGATGATGATGAATATTTCGACCATGTTGACGTGGTACCCGAGACACAACCAATTAATGAAGAAGCCGTAGAAGTTGAACAAGATGTAGAAGAAGTCGAAGAGGTCGAGGTAATGCGGCCTCAAAAAAAGTCAATAAGATTTGGACGCCCGATGAGGAGGAGGCGTTAGCTAAGGCTTGGATTAAAATTTCGGTGGACAAACAAGTTGGCGACCGTCAAACAAGGGAAGGATTTTGGAAGCGAGTTCTAAAGCATTTTAGAACCCTTATGCCGAGAACCCAACACACTAAAGATCAATTGAATTCGAAATGGACTCCTATGCACGCGTCTATTGCTGCGTTCAACGGTTACTACACACAAGCGGTATTTTTTTTTATATATATATTTTACATAGTTTATATATCTTTTTTACATACGTATATAGTTTTTTTACGTACGTTATATATTTTTTTGGAAGTTATATATATATATATATATATATATATATATATATATATATATATATATATATATATATATATACTAGTTTTAAGACCCGGCCGATGGCCGGGCTAGCTCTACAATTTTATTTTTTATTTAACGTTATATTAATAACATAAAAAAAAACAACAAACTAAAAAATAAACTCATAAAAAGATGCAAATTACTTTAAAAAACTTAATATGACAAAAAATGTATAATACAATACGACAAAATTCGTGTAGATAAAAAACATGTGAATAACATTAAAGAAAAACTGATATGCTTAAAAGCGATGTAAGACTTCTTTGTAGACAACATTAGTTGTTTCATCCGCGTAGTTTCCATCTCTATCACAACAAATCACTTTAATACCTCGCTTGCTTTTAACTCTCGAAACAACAACATATAATTGACCATGTGAAAAGACAGGGTGTTGTAGCAATAAGCCAACCTGAGACAAAGTCTAACCTTGGCTTTTGTTTATGGTCATAGCGAAACAAACAGAAATAGGATTTTGTCTCCTATTTAACTTGACAGACATTTTTGTGTCGGAAGGGCTTATGAGCATCCGCGGTAAATCAAAAATTGTTCCAACCTTAACCACCTGAAATAATTCGTCCTTCTATATTAATAGTTCACATCCTTAAGACCTGCAGCCTTGTGCCGTTGCAAAGACCAGCCCTTTGGTCAATGTTTCGCAAACACATGACAGGGGCACCCACCTTCAATACCAACTTATGATGTGGTATTCCTGACATACGGATACTATTCAGAAATTCGGTAGTGTACAAAGACTCATCATAATTAAAATTCACATCGGTATCGCTGACCGTATCAAAACCATCTGCCACACGTTTGCTAGAAATGGATAATGGAATACGGCTCATTACGGTTTCAACTTGATATTCTAGCATTGCGGTTTCAACTTGATATTCTAGCATTGCAATTATTACTATTTAACGATTTTG